>CAUYRT010045782.1:0-53197 GCA_963574885.1 Lepilemur ruficaudatus
TCTATACTAAAAGCTATTGAATTGCATACTTTAAGTGGGTGAGTTGTATGTTATATTAATTATACCTTGATAAAGCTGGTAAAAGAACGAACTCTAGATTATAATGATGGTTACACAATTTATATAAATTTGCTACATAAATCTCTGAATTGCACATTTACAACAGGTGAATTTTATTATATGTAAAAAATTGTTTTGACTTGTTTTAATCTTTTTTTGGTTATTCAGGGTCAACATTGTCACTAATTATCTTGCATAAAAGACGAAGAGGAATTGGAATTTCTTTGCCCTTGAAATTCTGTTGACATGCCTTCAGCATAAATATTGCAGGGCTCTTAGGACTAAAGGAAGTGGGTAGAGCTTAGACTGCCTGTTCCTAAATGTTCCAAGCTGAATGCCTTCCCTTTCCTATATTTGTTTCCACTATCATTCTCTTTAGATATTTAGGTATTTTTTTGTCAATGCCAGTGAGTCAGGTTACCATGATTACCTCTTCCAACTATTTAATTGTAGTTGATGGTTCCTTAGGAGAATAAGGCAGCAAGTGGCTCTGTCATAACTTCTCTTGCATGTTCCACTGCAGAGTCCTTGCTGAGGGACCCTATACCTTGTACAGCCATGTGATGCTGTAGCTGCTCCTAGAAACCACTAACAAAGGGATATGGTATTATATATCCCACTACCTGTCCAGCTACCCATCCTTCCTGCATTCCACTGAATAGATGTGGGAATTTCTTTTTCAGGATTGGGATGGGCTAACTTGGACCATTTGTATTTCCTTATATGTTTCCTCTAGTCTACTGGGGAGCTGAGGTAAGTTGGATTTTCCTGCTGTACTCTCATCCATTTTATGTAAGTTCTATAAAAGCTTAGGGTCTTTGGTGGGCATTCTGTGCATCTGTACTTATTGAGGCAAACCTAAGAACCTAGGATATTCAGCATTCTATCAGATACTGAAGTCCCCTTGATGGCAGCTTGAATCAGTCAATAGCCATTAACATGAGGCTCAGAGTGCCATTAGGAACACAGTCAAACCTGTCTACCTTTCCCTTTGATCTAGTGCACTGGAGCAAGTTCTCCTTTGCTAGCCGTTGCCACTGGTGACAAGACCCTCTCTGATTTTAACTCTCTAAGAAGCAAGATCCCTCCTCTGGTTAACAGAACTGCTGGGCAAAAAATTCAGATATGCCAATTTGAAATGACTTACATTATGAAAAGCTTACACAATTGCTTGTCTTTTATTGTACTACTAAATCATGATGGGGAGGGACAGAGAAAGAAGAATTTCAAAAAGCAACCGCCTTTTATTTTTATTTTCCCTGTGAGGTTTCTGTGATCTCTTTATTAGACACAATGTGTGTCAGCTATTCAACTCGTAACAAAGCAGAAAAACATACCAGGAAAGGAGAAATATTTTCTGTCTCTCTCTTCCTGTGAAAACATCAGATGAGCTCATCTGTGTTCTCTCCTTTCAATGAAAGATACACTCAGCCCTCATCATCTTCTCATTTTCCATTGATGATGTCAGGCAGGCCTTACAGTATCTCTTTTGTGATCTTATAAAATCAATGACAACCAAAAACGTTTCCCTTTTGTCGATGACCTCATTGATGGTCTACACCTGGAGAGGCCCTTATCTGCATTGGTAAGTACAGCTAAACTCCACTGATCCAGACTGAAGCAATTTACCAGCAAACTACTGCTTTCCTTTCAAAACCCTGCCCAGGCCATTCAGATTTGGAAGGTTTCTGAGCAACATGGCTGAGTGGGGAATCTGACTGGCTAAGATGGTTCTCCATTCTCTGTGCTTATCTCTGTATACACCAGAAATTCTCCTTTACCTAGCTCTGTTTATCCCTATGTACAGAGTGATCAATACTTCAAAATGTTAGGTATGTGACACTTTGGCAACATTCTTATAATCCCTTCCCTTGCAGTCCTTTCCTCCTGTAAGCTGTTCTCATCTACAATCTGAGCAGCCAAACAGGCATTCAGTTAAGTAAATTTAGGGCACAGGAATTTTGTGATACTTGGTCTAAATGGCTGTGACTTCCCTGGGCTGTCCCCAAGAGGTAAATAGGAAAACATTGGCCATCTCCATGCTGAGACACACCTACAAGGTCCTTGCAAATCTGAGAGTTAAAAGACAAAATCAACACATAATGGAAGAGTTTTGAGAGAAGCCTGAGGCATGAAAGAATATATTACATGCCAAAACAGGGAAGAAGGGGAAGGTTTAGCTGTATTAGTATGTATAAAACTAAATGGTGTTGAAATGTTTATAGATAAATTGTGTAGAGAGTAAGCAACAGAACTAAAATGAATCTGAGGTGCAGAATTGGCAACACGCAGAACCAGGGGATGGGGCAAACTCAGTGGGAGAGAGGTCTTGCTGTGGCCAGGGGGAGTTCGTCAGGCCTCTCGCCCTGTGGTCCAGGTGAAATAGTCCTTATCACAAGCCCCTTGTGAGCAAGCTCCTTTGCTCTGAATCCAGGTGCTCCAAGTACTTTCCAATGGGCTAATTCAGCTTCCTCAGTCAACACTGAGACACTTAAGAGAGAGCCGCTCTACAAAGGGGTTGTGAACATTGTGGTCTCTGAAAAGGGCTCTCTCCCACTGTAAAAATAAATTGGCTTTTACTTTATGCATTATCCTCTCAATAACGATAGCTGACAAATATTAAGTGCTACATGTCAGGCACAATTACAAACATTTTATACTAATGAACTAATTTAATCTCCACAAGAGCCTTCTGAGTCAGTTACTATTATTATCACCATTTTACAGATGAAAAAATTGAGCCAGTGAGTGTAAAGAAATTGCTCAAGGTTATGCAGCTTAGGAAGTGCAGAGCCAGGATTTAAACCTAGACTTCAAGTCTCCAGAGACCATGGTTTTAACTGCTATGCTATGAATAAATTTCCCTGCATCTGGTCAACACAGGTGTGCTGACAAGCTCAAAGCCCATACTTGCCTTTAACCTGATTATCTTTAGCCTCAAATTTTTTTTTTCCTCTTTGGCCTACATTAATACTAAAGTCCAGGAAAAAAACTCTGCAATTTCTTGAAAAGTACAGTAGCACTGAGATTCACCATGAGGATTTTATTGCAAGTAAACTGAATCAGTTTCTAAGTCCATACTTGAAAAATAACAGCGTTAAGATTTATACTGAAAAACATATGGGGAGGGGATCAAGGAAGATGGCAGACCAGAGACACCAGCTGTCAGATCATCTCAGAAAGAAGGAAAAGTTTTAGATGAAAAAGACAAAAACAATCAAGGATCGGGTATAATTCTGAGGGAAAAGTGCCAGAACCTACAAGAGATTCCACAGGAAGAAGTTGTGGAGCAGAATAAGGAGGAGAAAGATATCGGTAGAGGTCAACTACTGAGAGGCTTGGGGTCCAGCAGAAAGGGTAGGTGGAGCGGTTTGTGTATTCCTTCCTCACATCTTTGGCAGTCAGCAGGCTCCTGAGCTGCTGGAGAGCCTTTCTACCCTCATGAGCCCCAAAACTGTTGCCGCCAGTGAACTGGGAGCTTCCCGAGGACAAACACCAGGCTGCCATCCCCCTTGGAACACTTCCCCTCACCCCAGACCCGAACCAATATGACAGGCGTCATGTAGCTCTCCACCCACCATGCACTTCAGCCCCTCAGTTTTCATCTTGCTCGTTCCCACACAAGTATTTCCCAACTCCAGTCTAGGCTGTGGGAATCACAGGGGGCCAGTGGATCCCAGGGTATCTGTGTGATCCCAGAACCTGGACATTCCAGGTAGGTTGCTTTCTGGAGAGAGGGACAAAAATGATGAGAATGCCAGCTTTCATCCATCCAGAGTTTTTCCTCTCCTTCCCCTGCCCCATCTACAGCTGCCGAAAGGGACACTTGAGCCAGGGCTCTCAGCTGCTGCTTTCCCTCTGCTGGAGCTTCCACAGAGAGTGGGGCTCAAACCTTTCCTCATAAAGACCTTCAGAGGACTAAGGGGTGCTTGGACTATGAGTTCCCTGCTCACTGGCCCTCCCTGTTGCTGTTTGCCCAGCTATGAGGCAAGCACACCCCCAGACTGGCACACCCTGAAGCAGAGATCCATCAAACCTGCATGAGCATCCCGTAGACAACTCAGGATCAGCATGCTTCTCCCTGGCATGGTCTGGGATTGATCTTCAGAGACCCAGGAAAGGCCCACAGGCTGGATCCCATACCACATGACTCAATGTGTTGCTCAGAGGCACAGAGGGGAGATTTGTGAACTAATCTTGGGAGTGAGGCAGCCTCCATGGGCAGAACTAGAGTGAGGGAGCCTGCATGGGTAGAACTAAAGAGAGAGCATAGTGTGGGTCCCAGCCACAGCATACTTATAGAGCACCCCTCCTTTCATAGGAAGGCTGTGCTCTCAGCCCAGGGTGGGATCCTAGACAGGGAAGCTCCCAGCCTGCAGCAACATTACTGGGGAGCTCACCTAGTTTGAGTTCCTGTCTGCCAGCAGAGGCTGGAGGGAAACCTTGGAACAGGGTTGGGGGGAGGCAGAAGAGCAAAACCTGCTCCTGACAGCAAGATTGTGGATCTCAGGTGACCCCACCTCCACAGACTTTCTTGCTGGGTGGGATCATTTCAGCCCTTTCCTGATGGCTTTTGCCAGAAGGCTGGGAGCAGACCTCACTGAAACAGCAACCTTACAAGCTTTTGTGGAGCTGGAGGGCAGGACCACCAAACCCAGACCCCACCTCACTCCCTGCACCCATCTCTATTGCCATGGAGACTAAGGACTCATCAGGGAGTTCCAGGGCCCCACACACCACCTGGGGCACTCCAGTGCTTCTCCTGAGAGGCTAGAGCCAGCCAAAGATCCTAAAAACAACACTGAAGCTTGTTCCTTCAGGCAAGTGCCACCTACTTACGGGCAGGTAAATTTGTACAGACCTTTACAGCATTTGCTAAGTTAATCATACAGAGTGTGGTTGATTCTTATAAGCACCACCTACTACTGTCTCAGAGATTAAACTGGGCATGCTAATATAATTCACACTGTTAAGAAGATCACAGAGGTGGGGAAAGAGAAGGAATCCCAAAGACCTCAATCCTCCTTCATCAAAGAGAGACAGGGAATCTCCCTGCTCACTACTGCTACAACCTACGAAAAACTAGCAACTGAGAAAACCACCACACTAAAGATATCTATAACCAAGGCATCCATCCAGAACCTAGACTCCCATGAAAGCACCCACAAGCAAAGCCAGATATTCTTACCCAACATATGCTACAGTCACTCCCTTATGAGTGAGGAAGAAAGAAAAAAGAAGCCCCAGCTAAACAAAAGATAACCGAAATATAAGAAGTAACAGCTGCCCCAGATGAGAAGGAATCAGTGAAAGAACTCTGGAAATATGAAAAATTAGAACAAAAGGACACCCCTAAAAAGGAACACCAGCTCTCTAGCAATGGATACCAGCCAAAATGAAAATATTGAATTGACAGATAAAGAATTCCAAATATGGATTGTAAGGAAGCTCAATGAAATCCAAGACAAAATGGAGAACTAACTCAAAGAAACCAGAAAAACAATTCAGGAAATGAGTGAAAAACTCACTAAAGAGATCAACATATTACT
Source organism: Lepilemur ruficaudatus (assembly GCA_963574885.1). Lineage (NCBI taxonomy): Eukaryota > Metazoa > Chordata > Mammalia > Primates > Lepilemuridae > Lepilemur > Lepilemur ruficaudatus. The sequence continues at coordinate 5,610 of CAUYRT010045782.1, forward strand.
AAAAAAAACAAAACAAATAGAACTTCTGGAAATGAAAAATTCATTTAGAGAGATACAAAACACATTGGAAAGTTTTAAGAATAGACTATACCAGGCAGAAAAAAGAATCTCAGAGCTTGAAGACAACTCTTTCGAATTAACTCACTCAGTCAAAAATACAGAACAGAGAATTAAGTGGAATGAACAAAGCCTACAAGAAATATTTGATTATGTAAAATAACCAAATGTAATAATCATAGGTATCCATGAGGATGAAGAAGAAACTCAGAGGGCTGGAAAAACTATTTGAGGGAATAATTGAGGAAAACTTCCCTGGTCTTGTTAGAGATTTAGACATCCAGGTACAAGAAGCTCAACGAACACCTGGGAGATCCATTGCAAAGAAGCAATGACAGATAGTCATCAGACTGGCGAAAGTCAACATGAAGGAGGAACTCCAGTGAGCCGTGAGGTGAAAACATCAAGGAACTTACAAAGGAAAACCCATCAGGCTAACTGCAGACATCTCAACTGAGACTTTACAAGCCAGGAAGGACTGGAGCCCCATCTTCAGTCTTCTTAAACAGAACAGCTGCCAGCCTAGAATTTTGCACCCTGAAAAACTAAGTTTCATATTTGAAGGATAAATAAAGACTTTTCCAGACAAGCAAACACTGAGGGAATTTGTCAAGACCAGGCCTGTCCCGCAGGAAATACTCAGAACCTCATTATAAATGGATCAACACAATAGAAACCCACCAGTATAAAACTACCCAAAAGCTAAAGCTCAGAGCTCATATAAAACAATAGCATAAGAGCTAAAGAAAGCAATAAGGTACTACCCAACAGGATAAACAGAACAGCATCCCACATACCAATTCTATCAATCAATGTGAATGGTCTGAATGTCCCACTAAAAAGACACAGGCTGGCTGAATGGATGAAAAAATACAATCCAATTATCTGCTGTCTCCAGGAAACACACCTAATCCACAAGAAATCATCTAGTCTCAATGTGAAGAGATGGAAAAAAATATTCCATGCAAACAGAAACCCCCAAAAAGCAAGTGAAGCCATTCTCATATCAAATAAAACTGACTTTAACTCAACAACAGTAAGGAAAGATAAAGATAGTCATTGTATAACGGTAAAGGGAGCAACTCAACAAGAAGGCATAATAATCCTAAATATTTATGCATCTAACATAGGAGTACCCAGATTCATAAAGCAAACTCTACTATATCTAGGCAAAGATATAAACAGCATCCTAATTGCCAGGGAATTCAGTACCCCACTGACAGAACTGGATGAATCATTCAGGCAGAAAATAAACAAACACTGGACTTAAAAGGGACTCTAGAACAAATGGGCCTAACAGACATTTAGAGAATTATTTTACATAAAAACTACCAAATATACATTCTTCTTATCAGCACATGGAACATTCTCCAAGACTGATATCTTAGGTCACAAAACATGTCTCAAAAAATTAAAAAAAATAGAACTCACACCATGTATCTTTTCAGACCACAGTGGAATAAAACTAGAAAGCAACTCCAAGAGAAACACTCAATTCTACACAAAGTCATGGAAATTAAACAACATGTTGATGAATAATTATTGGGTCAATAATGAAATTAGATGGATATCAAAAGATTCCTCGAACTGAACAACAAATGGGACACAAGCTACCAAAATCTATGGGATTCAGCAAAAGCAGTCCTAAGGGGAAAATTCACAGTCTGAAATACCTACATCAAAAAAACTGAAAGATCACAAATTAACAATCTAATGACATGTCTCAAGGAACTAGAAAAGGAAGACCAAACAAAACCCAAAGCCATCAGAAGAAAAGAAATAACTAAGTTCAGAGAACCTAAAATGAAATGAAAAACAAAAAACAATACAAAGGATGAATGAAACAAAAAGTTGGTTCTTTGAAAAGATATACAAAATTGATCGACCTTTTGATAGATTACCCAGGAATAGAAAAAATAGGACACAAAGAAGCTTAATCAGAAATGAAAAAGGAGATACTATAACTGATACCATAGAAATACAAAATATCATCTGTAAATACTGTGAAAATCTATGCACATAAACTTGAAAACATAGAAGAAATGGACAAAGTCCTGGAAACACACAACCTCCCAAGACTTAATCAGGAAGAAATAGAACTCCTGAACAGACTAATTATGAGCAAAAAATTGAAGCAGTAATAAAAAAATCTTCCAATGAAAAAAAGCCCTGGACTAGATGGATTCACAGCCAAATTTTACCAGACCTACAAAGAAGAGCTGGTACCCATGCAGCAGACATTATTCCATAACATCAAGAAGGAAAGAACACTCCCCAACTCATTCTATGAAGCCAGTATCACCTGATACCACAGTCAGATAAGGAGACAACAACAACAAAAAAAAACTACAGATCAATATCCCTTATGAATATAGACACAGGTTTTATTTATTGCTGTATGTCCCACAATACTTGGCAGAGGGTAGGCGCAGAACAGCAGCCAGTGAGCCACCTAACACTGTGAGCACAGACACTGGCACAGGTGTAGATAATAACCTCAGGTAAAGATGTAAATACAGTCTTAAGGCAAAATATACATATTGAACCTTTACTTTTAGAGGGACTGCTTGACAGGCTTGGCAGCAGACCTGAACAAACCCCAGCAGCTGTAGTACAAGGACACAGCTCCCTAAGCCCTGGGTGTGGTGTCTGTGATCATACTTCATCGGTCAGCCCCTTTCCTGGTGCCTCTTTGGCTGCTCTGTCTCTCTTCCCTGGCTTTGAACCTGTTGGCAGCTTCCAATAGCTGCTCTTCAAAGAGCCAAAGACGAGCCTGATGTTACAATTGCCTTGCTTAATTCCAGACAGGTTTCCATTAATCGTATTAAATTCAGGTGAACAAAGGGTATTTAGTCTGTGACAGAGCTGAACCGTATCTGGATAAATATAAACAAGAGAGTTAATCCTGCAAGAGCCACTCTTTGCCAGCAATTGGAAGGATGTCAGCAGTGCCCTTGCTAAAGCAGGTTGGAGGGTGGATGGCAAGAGAGATTTAAAAAAATTGGTGCTGAGCATCTGGACTCTGTATAGAGAAGGGAATAAGGATTGCAACTGGAATACATTAGAGGAAAAGCAAATGTTTTATTCACAAAAAAATAGGCATTAATAATATCAGTCTTTAATCCAGCCCGGAGCCCCTTAACTTGCCTTCTTCATTGTTGACTTTGATCTTCCCTGCAAAGCTGCCTGCTAAAGGTCCCTTCCCAGATCAGCCTGAAGTCATGGGGGCAGAAATACTGTTGCTAAATGGACATGCAAGGGAGTAGCATGTGTGACTGGAAAACAGTGTGACAACATAATCCCCTCATGGACAGATGAGGTCAGTGTGGGGTGATGTTGGCTTTTCTGGCATCTACTGAATCATCTGATGGGAGCAGCAATTGAAAAGAATAAATACAAACACATGCAACACACAGCCACAAAGACTGTATGGCCCAGATCTGAGAAAAAGGATCCTATTTTGGTAGGATCAGTGGGGAAGTGAAGAGAACAATGAGCTGGGAGTTAGGAGACCTCAGTTCCCTTCTTCTCCCTGCCACTAGCTGAGCAGCTGTGTGACCTCAGGGTGCCTGGCCTCTGAGAAATGGGGGTGCTGGTCCAGCTGGTATCTAAGGTCTCTTTCAGTTTCAAAAGCATGGATTTGTCCTATGTAAAGAGGTTTTATAAAAGCTCTGTAAATCTGTTACTAAAAGACAATAACTTTGGGAGACATTGTACTCTGAGTTTTGATGTTCTTAAGTCACCACATGTGGAATGTTTTGTCTGAACTCTATAGATAAAGGCAAAATGTTGGCAAATGTATTCAACTGAGAGGTTGAAATAAAGCAGAATCAGAGAGAAGTTCTGGGGAGCACTCCTGCTCCAAGATATGACCACAGAATTCCAATTACTTGTGGGTCTTAAAGACTTCTTTGCAACAGGTGAACAAGGAGAAGTGACAGGATCCAAAAGAACATTCAATAATCATAATTCACAAATCATGTTTCCTGACATGCTACTTATTAATACTTGCACTTATCACCTTTGTGCATATTGTTTTTTCTGCCTGGAATATTTCCCTTAACTCTGCTTATCAAAATTCCATTAATCCCAAATCTAAGGCCTCCCAGCAGGAGTGAATTGTCCTTGTATACTATTTGGTTATCAGTTATAGCACTTACTTCATTCTACCTCATACTATACTTCACTTCCATTATAATTATAAGTATATACAGTCCCTGAAGGTGGGGTCCAGGTCTCATTTATCTGTGTGTCCCTGGGCCTGCTTGAAACATTGTAGGCAGTACTCAATAAAGATCTATGAAATGAACTGAACAAGGGTTTTCAGCTTACCTGCTAATGTGACAGCAATGGAGACAGAGTCATATCCCAAGGCATTTGTGGCATTGCAAGTGTAGAAACCCACATCAGCTTCCACTGGTGCCAAGATTTGTAAGGAATCATCTGGCTGTAGAAGAATCCTGGAGCAACAGAAAAGAAATGTAGACCTGGTCAAGTCAGTTGACTCCTATTTGGCATTCAATATGGTAAAGCAGGAAGGAACCTCAGGGTATACTCAGAACCCTGTTTTAGCAACAGAGACAGACCAGCAACACAGACATTCAGCAACCCAGTCTCCCCTGCCATTTTAATTGGTGTGGTCTGGTAGTAGTCTCAAATTAGGAGGTTTTTGATTGCTTGTGCAAATCAAAGTAAGTTGATTACTTTATCTAAATGCTACCAATTGGAGCAGACAGCATATGTGCACTGAATACATATAACACACACATGTCGGGGTGAGACGGTATGCTAGAACAAGTGGTACAGATAGATTTGGAGAAGACTTATTAAGGAAAGGGCAAAGTTACAAAGGAGTGGAGCTTCGTTGCATGATGGGAAAAAGGTGGGGCTTCAGGTATGGAGAGAAGCATCTCTTAAGGCTGAGGTGAAAGAAAGCAAGCCAGGAATCAGATATTGACAAGAAGATCTTGATGTATAATTTGAAAGAAATTGTACGCGTAACAGCCTCTCAATTCGAGGTAGTCATATGTACATCCACTGTCTTCATTTGCCTGTAAACATTATGGAGCACAAAACTCAGGTCTTAATTATTGCTCTTATTTTTCCACAATGCTACAGAGGGCTCTCTGTAGAGAAAGTGCCCAGTAGAATGAAGGCAAAACTTGCCCTTTACAGTCATGGAGAGGCAATTCCAGAACGATCACAGTCCAGCTTAGACACTTTTATTTTAATCTGAACAGAATTACAAGAACCAAATTGTGAGTGCCTACAGTGAGCTTCAAACCCACTCTATCTCAGTCTATGTTTTTTTTCCTTTTTTAGATTTATGCTATTTCTAGGAACTACCTGCTACGTCATGGCAGTTAAGCAGATCAATGACTAACGATGGCTTAACGCTGATGTCCTGGTAACTTAGTGAGGCTGCCAAGAACTGGAATGTGTATGTGGAGGTGGAAATTTAGAAGGGTTGGGAGGGCCAGGTGAGAAGCTCCAAGATCCAGTGCCTGGACCTGGCAGGTGTCTCAGGTCGACAGATCATTCAATAGCACACAAGTGGTTTAGTAGCCACTTTTTGGGCTCCTAGAGTCAGTCATTTCCATATTTGTGATTCTTTCCACCTTAGTTTCACAAGCCTCAAAAAACTGTGTACCCAATATCATGTTAACATCCATCCCTAGGAGGCAAGCAGGCAACAGGGGTTGTTTTTCAAGAAAGGGGGTGGGAAACACAGAAAGGTCAGGGCAACCCAGAAGCCACGGTGGTGAAATGAAGACCAGGAGTCACATCTGCCCCAGCAAGGTTCTCCCACCATTAGGACTCTGTCTTGAGAAATTCCCTTGCTGGGTCTCCCAGACTGTGTGACATCTGCAGTTCAGCACCACCTCTAGTCAGCTCACAATTACTCGGAGGTGGGCGACCAGTCTGGCAACGAATGAGGCTTCCTCAGCTCTGCTTCTGGCCTTGAACCTACTGTGTTGCTTGTTCTTACCTCCCATCAGAGGGAAGGCAGGAAGCAGAAGTTAGGCTTACATCAATCAATCTAGTTATGTACGAGCAGTTCTGGTAAAAATGAGAAAGGAAATAGAACACATTAGCTGAAGGGACGTTTTTGGATGATTTGAACTTGATTTAGTGCCATTCCAGATCATCATCACTATTATTGGAGACAATCAAGCTTTTGTGGCATTGAACACTAGGCTGAAATGTTGAGAGGGCCAAAAGGAAGTCTCTGAAAGATCGTGATCTAACTCATCCACCTATTCATTCGCTTGTCCAACAAGTGTTAGGTGTATTTTTTCAATTACACATTAGTTTATTTCAAAGAACCTAATAAGAGAAAGATGACTATATAATTTACTTATTGTTGGTATGCCATACATTATTTTAGATAATAGTATTACTGTTTTCTAAAGGAATCTTATCAGATGCAACGTAATGCAATATCATTGCTAAGTCTCTTCAGGTGTTCAAGCTGTTTTAGATTTAAAAAAATTAAAAATTGACTTAATGTTTTAAATCTTTGTGATGTCCCAAGGAATTTTTATACCATAATTGCTAAATAATAATAAAAACAGGCTTAATTAAATTTTAATAGAACTCAGGATGATGGAACTTATTAGATCACTGTTTAATTTTACCCTACTGAAAAGGCAGGGATTAAGTTTTGCTAAGTTTCCAAACAATTAGGGTAGTTGCTGTCCTAGAACTGGCAACACCTCTCTTTTCCTTATAGAAAGGGTTCTTAAATTGAACACTCAGAGCAGGCAGCTAGAAGGTAGTTCTTCTGAACTTTATTTTGGTCCTATTATGATTTAAGTAATGGCCACTGGCAAATCCTTTCACCTTCCTACAGTTCAGCCCATCACAATTTCTAGAAATCAGCTGAAGTATATTTTCCTACTCAATGGAGGAAACTGTTAAACTAGATAAAGAATTTCTAGACCCTCTTTTAGTATTTCCAAATTTGTTGGTAATGCTGGGAGGCTGAGAAGATTGTGAGGAAGGAAATGAGAGGGACATATATTAGTCAACTTTCTCCAGACAACTTATTAAAGCTCCATAATCAGTTTTTTTGTTTGTTTTTGCATAGAACTACCTAACCTGTCTGATCTCATGCAGTGGGTTATAAACCCTTCTCCCACACTGGGCCTGACTATCGTTTTTTTTTTTTTTTTTTTTTTTTTTTTTTTTTTACAGGTGGGGATTAGCTTTTGTAGCTACATCAGTGCCTCTAGGCACTGGCACTGCTGAGTAAGCCATAATGCTTCTGCCCAAGTCTGAAGTCTAGAAAGGAATTCCTACAAAGTTGACGAAGAGCAGGGAGGTGATCCACCACATTAGGCATAAAGCCATATGGATTTGAACTGGGATAGCAGTAGTGGAAATACAAAGGAATAAATGTAGAGCATGAGATTTAGCATCTGTATATTCTATTATTCTATAAACTGTATACAAAAATATTTATATTTGCCTTCACAAAAACAGCCTTAAATATTATCTTACAATAAAACCTACATGGGACAAAGCCTGGATTTGTCACTTATTATGTATATTTATACATATTTATATTTATAAAACTGAACCGTCTAACTCAATGGTAAATAGTTATTTGGAGGCAGAGTCAAGATTTGAAGCAGGGTTTCTTGCTTTTGTATCCACACTTTTCCCTCCGACTCTATAAAACCTCTGGGACCACCGTAAGATTCAACTGTTTAGTCATGCTTTCTTCTTGTAATTAGAAAGCTGATGCCCACAAGTATGTCTTTTGTACATTTGGCCCATTTGAATACTCTATCCCTTCCCTAATAATCTACCAAGGCATAAATCCTTTCAGGGCTAGGGGAGGATTTGATTCCTATAATCACTACAACATGCCCATAAAATTGGTAGATGGCGGTTTGGAGGCTGCCACTAGGGGGAGCAGTAGTTCTGGAGAAGGTTCCCACGCAGGGCTCTCTAGGAAGCACGGCCAGGCAAAGGAAAGGGCTTGTTGCCGAAAACTTAGGCCTCCGTATCTAGCCTGGCAGCTAGGGAGGCAGATAACCGGAAAGAATTTTTTGTTTTTATTTTTGGTATGTACGCTACTAATTTAACTTAATTTGTTAGTAGCTGATTTCTGTGAGCTTGTATTTAGGTTTCAAATTCGACAGGCCTGTTTTAGAATGCAGAGGCACAGAAACACAGTGCTGCTTTCCAAGCAAAACCAGAACGATTCCTCTGGGTTGTTTTAGAACTTAAGCAATCAGAGGACGAAGGGACACAAAATGGGCACAATTAAGACCTACGGAGCAAATAGCACTGTGGTATATGTTACGTAGATTAGTACTCCCTGCTTTCCTCCCATACCATACCCCACTTCTGTTCTGGTTTATTGGGCTAAAACTTACTGCTTTATTTCTTTGACCATACTTTTAGCCAGAAAACGAAGGAGCAGTTTTGCTTTTCTGGGGACTTTTACTTGTAAGCTTCTTTGTGACAGCATGCTGTCTCAAACTGACCTCCCATGACCAACCATGAGGAGCTGCCTTGAGGAGGCAAAGACTTCCCAAACTGGAGTCAAGAGACCTGCACTCCAGCCTGGAGTCATGTGATTGACTTGGGCAAGTGATTCAGCTATGGGCCTATGAATTGAGGATAATACTGACCTCAGAGAGTTCTTGTGAGCATCACGTAAAAGAATATATAGACTTATTCTGTCTTCCTAGTAAAAAGGCATCAGCTTAAATATCAGATACACCTAATAAATGGGTATTTTTAAAAATGCTACAGGTATCTTAAGGTAACCTCCTTAGAATTTCCAGCATCAGGTGAAATTTTCAAGTCCTGGGCACAGAAATGCCCATCTACTCCATGGGATGTGATACTGTGCTATCTCAAGCCTCTCATCCTAACAAGTCAGCATTCTCAAACCCATTTTAGGCCTCAACACAGGACTGGAAGCTAGAAATCATAGGTGTATCCTTTTTTCTTTAGAACAGTAGCCAGGCTCCTCCCCATCCCTTGAGAACTAGTTCAATGTGTTTCCTGGTACTGCCACAGTCTATGAGAATCCCTCCCTTTCCTGATCTTCCAGTTGTTCAGAGCCGCACTACAAAGCTCTTTGCAATCTACAGTGTCTCATTTCCTCAGTTAGACTGTAAATTATTACCCCAAGTATGGGGACTCTTTCTTTCTTTCATAGTTCCCTCTTTGGTGTTAAAGCATAGTGCTGGCATGCTGAATAAATACTTAAAAAACATTTCTTTGGCTACTTTCAAAGCAATGGGCTAAAAGTGATCATATCTACAACACAGCACAGTGGAGAGTGGTTCAGAGCAAAACCTTCACAGCCATACTGATGAGTTCCAACCCCAGCTCTACCACTTAGTAGTTTTGTATCCTTGGGCAAGTAATGCACTTAACTTCTCAGTGACATAGTCTCCTCATTTATGAAATGAGGAGAATTACAGTACCTGCCTAGGGTTGTTGTGAGGATTCTACACGAGCTAATGCATTTAAAGTACATAGAAAAGTATCTGGCCTGTGTTAAAAGCTACAGAAGTATAGATTATTACGATTTTGTTACTGTTGTTATCACCATCATCACCATTCATTCTTCATGCCTGAGCTTATACATTCTGGACATGGTGAAGAGCTGTTTTGACATGGGTAAATGGCTGAGAAATGTATACATTTCAAGGAAAAAACACAAATCAGGACTATGGGGAGGGAGCAGGGGGTTGGCAACTACCTTAATTCTATTCCTGACTCAGCAATTTCTGGATAAGGACAACTAGTTATTTCTATAACAACACTATTAGAAACTTACTGAAATTTTAGAACACTAAAAAAAAAAAAAAACAAAACAAAACCTAGCGGTCAATCCTGCAATTTCAAAAACATACATAAACAACAAGAATAAGAGAATGAGAGTTGGAAAACAATGAACTTAGGAGCAAGTAAGCAAAGTTAAAGGAGTCTATTCAAAGAACGTTTACCCCAAACTCCTATTTCTAAGAGGTGATGGTGACGTCCTTTCCTTATTGTAAAATGAAGATTTTTCTTTTCTGCCTAGGGATTCCTTAGATTTGGATAATCAAATCTAACACAAAGGGGGAATGGAAACCAATATTTATTAGACAAGTGTATATGCTTTATATCATTTTACTCTATGTTACTAGAATGATATTATTTTCCCATTTTAGAGAGGAGGTGAAAGCTCAGAAAAGTTAAATAATTTGCTTAGCTAATGCATGGTGCAAGTAGGAGTAGGGAATGATCTTTAACCTTTTCTTAAACTGACCGCATCCGGGCATCCACTGGGGCCTAGTAGGAAGGCATGTGGCTTGGCCACATTTTTGGTGTGGGGTAATTTGTGCCAAGGTTTGTAGTTACTCAGGGAAAGGGACAATAATTAAAGAACATTCTGGATTTTAAATAGTTTTAAGCAAGAGGAAAAAGGAATGCTGTTGAGAAGACCTCCTCATACGAGGTCTATGAGCAAGAAGTTTTTTTTTTTTTTCTGAAACCAAAAATTATAGTAGCCTAGAGGCTTGCAAGGGAGTTTTATTTTGTACAGATATTTTGGGGAATAGATTTGAGGTTCATGAAGAGTTTCATATCACCATTTGGCTAGGGCCACTTTTTTTAACCTTTGCTGTTTTTAATGTAATTGCCAACTAAAAGTTATTTGATTCCAGAAGCTTGATGATTGCTCAGAGGTATAGAAAGTATTTTTGGAATGGAAAGGGCCACCTGACCACACATTCTTAACCCTGTCCTCCTACTTCTTGCCAAACCCTTTAGCTTCCTTCTCTTTAGAAATCCATGAAGGCTTGAATTTCCTAATATGTGTAGTTTTATCTGCTTTTTTGGGCAATTCCTTTCAAATTACAAACCTCTGCATAAAATGACTGTGATGGGATTACCTATGATAGGGGTCCTCAAACTCTAGCCACCTGCCACCTGCTTTTGTAAATAAAGTTTTACTGGAACACTGCCACACCAGCTTAAATATCATCTATGCTCTCATGCTATAACGGCAGAACTGAGTAGCTGGGACAGAGATAGGATGGCCTGCAAACCCTAAAATGTTTACTATTTGACCTTTTACAAGAAAAAATTGCTGATTTCTAACCTATAACATGGAAGAATTTTCACTTCTGGTTTGTCTCAGTGACATCCTCATTTATACAAAAAAATGTTAACCACTTTTCGGAACTCCGGCATACGCTAGGACCACTCTTCTAGAAAGAATAAGCTAACTGCTAGCAGTATCTTTGGAGATTCCCTAGCCTTTCTGGGAATAGGCAGTGCCTGACTCTAAGCCTTACTTGTGCTGCCTGGTCGTCTCTGATTGTCTAAGTATCCTCTTTTGCTCTTTACCTGCCTGATTCATGATGGTCATTTCTGTGACCTTTGCATTGACTCTTAATACTTTTCTCTTGCTGAGGCTTATGTATTTACTGGGCTAGTTCTTTTTCCTTTGGCTCACTATTCTTAAACTTTTCAATGAGGAAAAACATTTGTCATCTCCATTTCCTTTAGCTCTGTAAGGGAAACAAGCCAAACCAAATTTAAACTGGCTTATTTCTCCCTCGCTATCTTCTCTGCCTCCAGTTTTTATTATTATCTACAAACTTGGAAACTGCATTTCATGTGCTTATGATTTTTACATATAGCATTATTCACAACTATGGTCCTGAAATTGACCCTGGAGGAATTTCCCATCGGATTCTCTCCTCCATTCTAAGAAGTTTCCATCTGTGGATATTCTATGCTTCCCAAGTTAAAGTCTTCCAAATACTCCTTAATTCATCTCCTATTCTACACCACTTTTGAACATTGTTCAAAGCTTTCTGGGAAGTATAAGCTTTTAGAGCCTACAGATTTCACTTTCCTACCAGATTAGAAATGATAGTAAAGAATATCAGTAGAATATGACCATCCTCTCCTGATGCCCAGATTTAGGATGATAACTGTCTGTCACTCTGGGTTTCCCTAGATACCTTTCCACCCCAACTCATTGAACAACTGACTTGATGTTCCTTAAAATAAGGGTAAAGTTTTTTATCTTGTGATGTCCCGGAAGATGGTGTGATACAATGGCCCCACATCTAAATGACATCAATTATAGATACAAACAAGTATCCATCATGTGTCAGGCACTTTACAGACATTATTTGTTATTCACACTCTTTCTGTTCTGAAGGGTAGAATAAAACTTAGTGCCTCGTTTTATTAGTATCATTTTAATTTAACTAATAAGAAAGCCAGGTTCAGAGAGGTTAAAGTGGACTCACAATACTAAGTGGCAGGACTAGGATTTCTGCCTGAGTTGCTCTGATTCCAGCCTGTCTTCTGTTATACATCGTGGGCTGCCCTTTGTGTTAACTGATGTATTAATATGATCACGTTGCTCCTCTGGATGAAGCAGGTGGGTAGCATAAGGTGGGCACACCCAGATCAAGAAGATAAGGAAAACAGGAACAGGCTTAGGGATTAAAAGGCAGAAACTCCTTGGACTTAGCCTTTCCCCTAGGAGGCCACGTAAGTGAATATCACCTGTGAGCTACCTCCCACCTTCCCCTCCAAGAAGAAATAAGTATTTTCTTCACAGTATCTAGTTTCATATTATTATGTTCACCTGTATTCCTTTTGAAAAATACCATAACCTTAGGAAAGTCTTATGCTTTAAGACTTTTACATCAACTGAGCTATGGGTAATATATGATATCGACTCACTCTTGGTCCAATTGTGTTAAATAGCAAGCAAGGACTTCTCTTCCAGTGCAGAGCTATCAGCAGTATTTAGTTCTTTCCCAAAGGAAATGATCAGTCTTCATTTAACTGTTTTTCTCAATTTGATAATCCAACCTGCAGTGCCAATTTTGGAAAATCTGGCTTTTCTTTTCAATAAGGAAGTCAGCACTGTCTTTAACAGGTATTGCTTCTACAGTTGGATTCAGATGTAGGAATACTGAACATGTATCTGACCACATTACATCAGCCTCCTGGTATTCGATATGGAGGAGGATTATTTACCAGATTCTTTGGCCAGGGGTGTGGTGCATGTTGCACCCTATCCAAATGAAAATTGGAGTCAGCTTTTGCCTGAATCTCAGCTCAAAATGTGATGAAGAGTTCAGTGTTTATACAGAAGAACTGAAAATCAAGGAGCAGTGTAGGTTCATCTTGCCTGTGGTCTAGGTCTCTCACCCACACACGTGCTTAGGCCATCAGCACTTGTAAACGTACCTTGTCAGAGACACACACAACGGTGGCAACTGTAATGTTTACTGAATGGCTATTGTGTGCTTAACATCGTGCGTATCTACATGTACATATTTATATGTAAAAGTAGAGCCACCAATAAAAGGAAAGGCTATTCCTAAAATGGATGTGTCAACATATTAAAAACGAAAGCCTCATAAATTGGGAGCCAGCTGTCTGGAATACTGAATGTTATTTATGCTAGGCCCAGTTGACCCCAGTGGCTTTCCCATAACACAATGGCAGGTCCATGTATTCAACCAAGGTAAAAATCAACAAAAAGAAACAGTCCCTGGAGCCACACTGCCTGGGATTCAAATTCTAGCTCTACTACTTAGTAAGTGTGAGACTTTGAGCAGTGAGTTTAGCATTTCTGTGCTTCAGTTTCAGCATCTGTAAAACGGGGAGAGTAACTTCAAAGGGTTATTGTCAGGGTGACGGAACACCTGAAACTCAACGTAGGTGCTCAATAAACGTTAGCTGTGATGATGGTAATCATGATTTCTCTCATTTGCCTGAATGTGATGGGAGTAAGGATGCCACAAAGTATTTAATCTCTGTACTTACCCTTCAGCAGTGCTTTTCAGATTATATAATACAGTTGACTGCCACAGAATCTCGGGGTTTCTGAAACTTGTTGGTGGAGAACACATGGACAAGGCAGAAATGTTTAGTTAAGAGCAGGAGTCACTCTGGAATTCTGCCACAGTGGCATATGAGAGACTGGAGGTCTAGATTATGTAAAACCATACAGATCGCAGCCTCCAGACAATTAGGAAACCTGCCTCCTAATCACTAGCATCCATCTATTCATCCCTTTTTTCATTCATTCATCAGTTTTCATTTGTTGAGTATCTATCATGTTAGAATTGTGGAGAAAAAAAGACAAGACACATTCTTAAACATCTGCCCTTGAGGAAGACTAACACAATCCAGAAGGTAATTTAGAAACACAAACAGCTAATTCTAATACACAATGGTGAGAGCTGAGACAGAGTATTATGCATGGGGTACTGTGTGGGTCATGAAGGGTCCTCTGACTGGGCCTTGAGGATAGGCTTCCTGTAAGGAAGGGTCAGAAGGCCTAAGGCAAATCTTGTAAACACCAAGGAATGGGGAACTGAGGGCAGAGGCTGAGTGCCACGAGGCAGGCAGGGGACATGATATGAGATAAAGTCAGAGAGATGGGCAGACAATAAAAGGTATCATGCTAAACATTATCCTCAAGTGATGACAAGAGAATTTTAAGCATGAAAGCAGCATGGTCAGGTTTGCAAGAAAGATGCTCCGGCAGCAGCATGGTGAATGGTCTAGAATAGGAAGCTAACTTCTTCTACAAAGGGACAGATGGTAAGTATTTTCAGCTTTGGGGGCCACCTACAGTTTCTGTTATATATTCTAATTTTTTGTTTATTTTTAATAACCTTTTAAAAATATAAAAGCCATTCTTTTAATAACCGTGGGGTCAAATCCTGCTCTACCATATATTAAGTGTGAGACCTTGGGCAAGTGAACCTAATAGTTCTGTGCTCGATTTCATTGGCTCTTTTAATGACCTTTTAAAAGCCACTCTTAATAACTCTTTAAAAGATCTTAAAGCCACTGGTTGCAATTTTCCAAGCCTTGATCTAAAGGCAAATACAGAGTTAGGAAGCTATTACAATAATTTAGAGCTGACAAAGGCAAACCAAAGTGGAGGTGGTGAGGAGAGAGTAAAGTGGAGAGGTTAAAAATCGACTGAAAAGCTAGAACAGTCTAGATTTAGAGACTAAGGAGAAAAGAAAAACATTTTCAGCTAGGAAGATGGCTGTACTCCCGAGCTAGAGATTCAGGAGCTCACTTTTCAATGTACTGAGGTGACCTACTTGTTGAGCATCTGGGCGGGGATGTCCATAGACAGCTGTACACAGAGCCAGAGAGAGATCTGGTCTGGGGCTAGATCTATGGAATCCCTGGCATAAAAGAGCACACTGGAGCCACGGGCATCATTAGTGCACATAGAGTGTGAGTCCAAGAGGCTAGATAAGAGGTGGCTAGAGGAAGTCACCAAGAACAAGAAAGAAGAGCCAGAAATCCAGAGAGAAAACCAAGTGTAAGTGGCTTTTAAAGTAGCAAGAATGTGTTTTTAGGAAGAAGTAGTTAACCTGTGTAGAAAGCTGCTGAGAGGTCATATGAGATAAAGAGATAGTTTGAAACAACTATCTTCTTTTTGAAAAAAAAAAAAAAACTTTTGAGATGGGGTGGAGAGGGCTTTTTTCTATGAGGAATTTATGTTGCATGCAGCCTCAGAGTATGAGGTAGCCAAACAGAAGTCAATTCTATAATAAGTTCAACTCAATAGGATGAACAGAAATCTGCCCCCACTTATCAATTCTCTCAATAAATGTGAATAGCTTGAACTGCCCACTAAAAAGACACAGGCCGGCCGAATGGACAAATACACACAAGCCCAGTATCTGCTATCTTCAGGAAACACATCTAACCCATAAGGATGCATTCAGACTCAAGGTGAAGGGATGGAAACAATATTTCAAGCAAATGGATGCCAAAAGAAAGCTGGCATGGCAATTCTGATTTCAGATAATTTAGTTTTCAAATCAACAAAAGTAATGAAAGACAAAGATGGTCA
The DNA here is from genome assembly GCA_963574885.1 of Lepilemur ruficaudatus. Lineage (NCBI taxonomy): Eukaryota > Metazoa > Chordata > Mammalia > Primates > Lepilemuridae > Lepilemur > Lepilemur ruficaudatus. The sequence continues at coordinate 21,547 of CAUYRT010045782.1, forward strand.
CACATAATGGGGAAGGGTACAATTCAACACGATGACGTAACAATTCTAAATATTTATACATTTAACTCAGGTGCACCCAGATTCACAAAGCAAATCCTATCTGAGCTAAACAAAATAATAAACAGCAACACCCTAATAGCTGGAGACTTCAACAACCCTCTGACAGAACAGGACAGATCCTCCAAACAGAAAACAAACAAAGAAATAACGGACTTAAACAGAACTCTACAACAAATCGGCCTGACATTTACAGAACATTCTATCCCCAAACCATGGAATATACGTTTTTCTTATCAACTCATGGACCATTCTCTAAGATTGGCCATATCCTAGGCCACAAAGCATGTCTCAAAAAACTTAAAAAAACAGAAGTTATACCATGCATCTTCTCATACCACAGTGGAATAAAATTACAAATCAAATCCAACAGAAACTCTCATCTCTACAGAAAGTCATGGAAACTAAACAACTCTGCTTAACGATTACTGCATTAAGGAGGAAATCAAGATGGAAATCGAAAGATTCTTTGAACTAAATGATAAAGGAGACACAAATTGGCAAAATCTGTGGGACACTGCTAAAGCAGTCCTGAGAGGAAAATTTATATCCATAAATGCCGACATCCAAAAGACAGAAAGATCACAAATCAACAATCGAATGAACTGTCTCAAAGAACTGAAAAAGGATGAGCAAACCAACCTCAAACCTAGCAGTAGAAAAGAAACAGCAAAGATCAGAGGAGAATTAAATGAAATTAACAACAACAAAAAAAAACTATACAGAAGATTAATAAAACAAAAAGTTGGTTTTTGGAAAAAATGAAATTGACAAGCCCTTTGCTAGACTAACAAGAAGCAGAAAAGAAAGGACTCTAATAAGATCCAACAGGAATGAAAAAGGAGAAATTACAACTGATGCCACGGAAATATAAAATATCATCTATGAATACCATAAAAACCTCTCTGCATATAAACTTGAAAGCATGGAGGAAATGGACAGACTCTTAGAAACATGCAGCCTCCCTAGGCTCAATCAGGAAGAAATAGAATTCCTGAACAGACCAATATCAAGTACTAAAATTGAAGCAGCAAGAGAAGAACTGGTGCCTATCCTGCAGGAATTATTCCACAACATCGAAAAGGCAGGAATCCTCGCCAACACGTTTTATAAGGCCAACAGTTCCCTGATGCCAAAGCCAAGAAAGGATGCAACAAAAAAAGAAAACTACAGACTGTAAACATAGATGCCAAAATTCTCAAAATCCTAGCAAACCAAATTCAGGTGCTTATCAAAAACATAATCCTTCATGATCAAGTGGGCTTCCTCCAGAGATGCAGGGATGGTTCAACATATGCAAATCCATAAATATAATTCACCACATAAATAGAAGCAAAAACAAAGACCACAGGATCTTCTCAGTAGACACAGGCAAAGCATTCAACAAAAGTCAGCACCCTTTTATGATAAGAATGCTTAAGAAAATAGGCAGAGACAGCACTTACCTAAAAATGATACAAGCCTTATATGACAAACCCACAGCCAACATCATACCGAACAGGGAAACACTGAAAGCATTGCTGCTTAGGACTAGAATCCAACAAGGTTGCCCTCTATCACAGCTTCTATTCAACATAGTGCTGGGAGTCCTGGCCAGAGCAATCAGACAAGAGAAAGAAATCAAGGGCATCCAAATGGGGGCAGAAGAGGTCAAACTATCGCTCTTTGCTGACAATATGATCTTATATCTAGAAAACCCCGAAGTTTCTGCCATGAGACTACTGGAATTGATAAACAAATTCAGCAAGGTCTCAGGTTACAAAATGAATGTACAGAAATCAGTAGCATTGCTATACACCAATGATAGTCAAACTGAGGACAAAATCAGAGACTCAATGCCCTTCACAATAGCAACAAAGAAAATAAAATACCTAGGAATATATTTAACTAAGGAGGTAAAAGACCTCTACAGGAAGAACTATGAAACACTGAGGAAGGAATTAGCAGAAGATGTAAACAGGTGGAAAACCACACCATGCTCATGAGTGGGCAGAAGCAACATTGTTAAAATGTCTGTACTACCCAAAGTGATCTACAGATTCAAGGCAATCTGTATTAAAATACCATCATCATTTTTCACAAATCTAGAAAAAATAATTCTATGCTTCATATAGAACCAGAGAATACCCTGTATAACAAAAGCAACCTTAAGCAAAAAAGAACAAATGGAGAGGCATCAATTTACCAGACTTAAAGCTATTCTACAAGGCTGTGGTAGCTAAAACAGCATGGTATGGGCACAAGAACAGAGACATAGACCAGTGGAACACAACTGAGAACCGAGATATAAAACCATCCTCATATAGCCATCTAATCTTTGACAAAGCAGACAAAAACATACACCAGGGAAAAGAATCCTTATTCAATAAATGGTTCTAGGAAAACTGGATAGCCACATATAGAACACTGAAACAGAATCTGCACCTTTGACCTCTCACAAAAAGCACCTCACGGTGGATAACAGACTTAAACCTGGCATGAAACTATAAGAATTCTAGAAGAAAATGTTGGAAAAACCCTTACAGACATTGGCCTAGGCAAAGAAATTATGAAGAAGACCCCAAAGGCAATCATGGCAACAACAAAAATAAATAAATGGGACCCGATCAAATTGAAAAGCTTCTGCACAGCCAAGGAAACTATCATGAGAGGGAATGGACAACCTACAGAATGGGAAAAAATATCCACATATTACACATCTGATTAAGGGCTGATAACTAGAATCTATATAGAACTCAGGAAAATCAGCAAGGAAAAAGTCAAACAACCCTATCAACAAGTGGGCAGAAGATATGAACAGAAACTTTTCAAAAGACAACTAATGGCTAACATATGAAAAAATGCTCAACACCTCTAATCATCAGGGAAATGCAAATCAAAACCACAATGAGATATCACTTATCTCCAATGAGAACGGCCTTTATCAAAAAGTCCCAAAACAATAAATGTTGGCAAGGACCACTTGTACACCGCTGGTGGGACTGCAAACTAGTGCAACCTCTGTGGAAAGTAATATGGAGATACCTCAATGAGATACAAGTAGAACTACCATTTGATCTGGCAATCCCATTACCCAAAAGAACATCTACCCAAAGGAACAAAAGTCATTCCATAAAAAAAGACATCTTCACTAGAATGTTTATAGCAGGACAATTCAGAGTTGCAAAGATGTGGAAACAACCCAAGTGTTCATCAGTACATGAGGGGTTTAATAAAATGTGTGTGTGTGTGTGTGTGTGTGTGTGTGTGTATGTATAACATGGATTTCCACTCAGCCACAAAAATCAACGGTGATCTAGCACCTCTTTTATTATCCTGGATAGAGCTGGGGCCCATTCTACTAAGCGAAGTATTACAAGAATGGAAAAACAAGCACCACATATACTCACCATCAAATTGGTATGAACTGATCAACACTTAAGTGCATATATAGTAATAAAATTCATCAGGTGTCAGGCAGGTGGGAGGGGGGAGGAGGGATGGGTATATACACACCTAATGGGTACGGTGCGCACCATCTGGAGGATGGACACGCTTTAAGCTCTGAATAGGGTGGAGCAAAGGCAATATATGTACCCTAAATATTTGTACCCCTGTAATATGCTGAAATAAAAAATTAAAGTCTATAATAAACTCTAGAAATATTAAGTAGGATTTAAAAAATTCATAATTAATAACCTCGGAGGTTCAATGTTGAAGACAGCATTCTACATGCAAAATATTTCTAGGATGTAAGTTGGATATTTTAGGACCCTAACGTTAATGCTTCTAAACCATCCAGGGACCATCAATGTGCTAGGCCCATGATGTAAGGCTAGAATGTTTCTCTTCTGTGGAACTTTCAGGGTAGCAAAGTGGTGAAAACAGTCAATTACAGATCCACAATTGCTAAAAGGATTCAGCAATGAAAGCAAAGGAAAAAACAGGCCCAGTTCTCGTTTTTGAAATCAAATGGCACACAGCCCTCTGAAAAGAATTACCCTGAAAGCTGTGTTGAAAAGTCCAGTTCTGCTTCTTTGTTCTCAGGCTGAACCAGGTGGCTACACTTAGTTATTTTAACCTCTAGCCAGTTCAGAACTTTTCCAGAACACTGGCAGCAGCTTTGGAGTCTGTTACCTTCCCTCGTGTCTGCTTCCTACACTCGTAGGCACTTGCATTTGCACAGTCTGGGCTCTGCAAATCCAAGGAGTAGCATGCAGGAAATACTGTCCAGGAGCAAGAACGTGGGCTGGTGGGAGAGAAGGTAGGAGGAGAGGAGAGTGCTTGGAAAAATGAACCCCACAATTTCTAAGTGTCGTTTTAGCATGGACTTCTGCCTATCTGCACCAAATCTTCTAGCTGAACTAATAGCAAGTGTATAATTCTAGTCTGAGGGTCACCATCTTCTCTTTTCTCAGTGCTTCCTAAAGGTGGTCCATGAACCTCTGGCTTCATAGTCACCTGTGGTGCATGTTTACATGAAAATTAAGGGCTCCTACTGTAGAAAAGAATTTTTGGGTGTAGGGGAGGATGTGGGACTCTGCATTCTAAGAAGATCTTGGTAATTATTATGTACAATGAATTTGAGAACCCCTCCTCTATTCACTTTTACAAGTTTCAAGTTTAAAGGCAGGTATTCTGCCAGTTGGCATTGAATAAAAACTGGGGCCTTGAGTTATTTTATCCTATACCACTGCTTTCTTAGTTTCTAGAGAGCAGTGTCCTTGCCTTACTTATCATCTCACTGTATCTAATGCCCAGTAAATATTGATGGCATCCTAGGGGCTACTGCAGTGGCCCCTTATCAGCCCCCAGCTTTCACTTGTGTACCTCTACAATTCATACGCCACAGGTGAGTCTGTAAATGCAAATTAGATCATGTCACTTCCCTGCCTAACATCCTCCCAAATCTTCCAGTGGTACTCAAACTAAAACTTGAACTCCTTCCCATAGTCTCTGGCCACCCTCATGACCTCCTCCCATACAACCTCTACATTTTGCCTACCACACTCCACTCCAGCCAAATGAATTTTTCTGGGGTTCCTTCAATACAAGAAAGTCATTTTCACGTCAGGGCTTTTGCACTCCTGTTCCCTTGTCCAAGAATGCTCTTCCTCCTGACGTCACAGCACTGGACACTGGGTGTAATGCCGATCTTGGTTTACGTGTAGACTCCTCAGAGTACCCATCTATACTGGTCACCAAAATCATTCTCCATCATATCCCTCTGTTTTAATTTTCTGCCCAACACTTGTCACCATGTGATATTTTTCTTGCTGACTTTTTGGGGTTTATTATCTTGCTCCATTCATTCATTCACTATTATTCAGTACCTGTTTGGTGCCAGTTACTGCTCTCAGTACTGGGCTATAGCAGCAAAGAAAGTCTCTACCCTCATGAGTAGGCAGTCAACAAATAAATGTATAAGATATCAGATGATGATAAAATTCTCTAAATAAAATAGCTGAGTTAAAGGGCTAGATAATGATGAGGGGGTGTTCCTTTAGACAGAGTGATTGGGGAAGGCCTCTATGTGTGCCTTTTCAGCAGAACTCTGAATGCATGTCAACTCTAAGAGAACACAGACTTCTGTTTTTAATTATCACATTTCCAGCAAGTCAATGTATACCTGGCCTATAATAGGTAGATTAATAAATACTTATGAAATGAATAAATATGCATACCTCTTTCTTAGCACTTAGAATATGGTATTTACTCCTTTGGCCTCCAAACTAGACTTTGAGTTTCACCAAGGGGGAATAAGTCTTCTTTTCCTTAATCCCCAGAGTCTCATGCAGAGTCTGGCCTCAAGTAGGCATAAAAAACATTTGTAGAATAAAGGAAGAAGTAGGGATTATGATGAACCAGCCTGTCATAATATACTAAAGGGACACCCTATTAGCTGTTGCTTGAGAAACTGACATATGTTTCTAAGAATCATACAAATTAGTTTCAACTAGCAAATTATATATATGATGAGACACAGTAGTATCTGAGTTATTAGTGATTCATAAACCAATTTCTTTCAAATTAAGCTTTGGCATATTTAAAAGCTAAAGAAGTAATAGACTTCTCTCAGTCACTTTTTTTTCCCTACCTTGACCTATCTTGCTAGCTCAGGCTATTTGGAGTATACTTTAATAAACTGCAAAGTCCTACAGACCAACAGGCAGCTGAATCTTGCAGACTCTCAGAAAAGTGGATTTGGGCACTAAGCAAAAACAGGCTAACTGAACTGTGACAATGTGCATTTCAGCGATTCAGAAATGAGCATTTCTGAGTTGCTACCAGACATAGCAATGATGACAAGCAATGAAACCCAACACAGAAGAGGTCACCAACAGCCCTCAGCAAAGCAGTCTCAATGGCAGCTCTGTGCCCCCTGCGTGCTCTGTACAGATATGTTGGCTCCCTTTTCTCAAACAGAACTTAAAAAACTGTATAGAGAACTAAGCTTCAGCTATATTTCATACTGGCCAGCCAAGTAAAAAGGAAAAATTATAAAGTCAAAGATCAGAAATGGAAATCTCTTGTTTTTCCCTACTGCATGTCATTAACTTGCATTGAAAAGCTTTGCCAGGGCTAGAGCTAGGAAAAAAATCTCAGTGGTGGCAAAACTGTTTGTCCATGCCCTTCATACCCTTCCTTTTTATGCAATCCCCTGTCCCTCAACCAATGTCCTGGAGGATGGAGGATCTAGGACTTGCCCTCTGCTGTCCTAGGCCCAACACCTTTAACATCCTCAGCACCTAGCTGCCCTCTTTTTCTAACAAGATTTCACTGAACCTTCTCCATCTTAAAGCCATTTGAGTGTCTTAAGACACTCAAAGCCCATTAAAGTGAAAATTAAAAGGCTAAAGTAGCATTTCCTAAGTGCTATTTTGAGAATTACTGGTGTCCCTGAGATTACTAAACCAAAAAATTGTTCAGTGATCAAAGGAGTACTTTGAAAACACTGCATACTATAATATTTACTATATTGTCCACTTGGAAAGTCACAACACACATTGAAATGCTTAAGAGTTAAAAAAACAAAATAATTTTCAGTTGGAGGACAGTTAAATGAATTCAGGAACAGTAATCAGCTGTTTAAAAAGATGATACAGATCTCTACATACTATTATGAAAACATCTCCTAGACATGTTAAGTAAAAACCAAGTGAAATTTCTGAACATGACTAATATCCCATTAAAAATAAAACCCAAATCCTACGAGTGCATATATGATTTTTATGTAATACAATAAAATATATAAAAATTCTAAAAGGATGTCTAAAATTATAAAGAGTGATAGCCTCTAGGGAATAGGACTGGGGGGATAAGGGAGACTTGCACTTTTTATAGCTTTAGTATTATGTGAATTGTTTTATAGTCTTTTATTACTTTTATAAAAATCAAGTGCTATATTAAAAAACAGACATAAAATCCAGCTATAAATACATCTGTTTAGCTTTGAGTGAGCACTTCTCAAACTCATGTTATCACTAAACCCCTGTTTGTGGAACACTTAGAAACAGCTTGTGCTGCAACTTCTGAGGTTACTGTGGTCAAGGCTCTCCCCATCAACATAGGGGTGTTAACCTCCTGTGGCCTTCTGTAAATAAGTGAAGGAGGCAGGACGGACTTCAGAGACCATCTGGTACAACCCTCTCACTTTTGAAATGACGAGACTAAGGCCATGCAAAGTGAAGGGCCTTGGCATGATCAGCCTGAACCTCTCAATCCTTGTGTAGCTCCTTCCACATCATTCCTATAATCACCAGGTGACATAGGTGGGCTGTGATCCTTGGATTGCACAAAAAGTCTCTAGCACTCAAAGAAATTGTCAGGACCTCTGAATAAGCTAGGGGCTCAAGGTTCTCCCTGCAGTCAAAGGCAGAACAGAGTCCTGATGACTCCTTTGGCATTGCCCTGTCCTTCTTCCATAGCTTTTTAGGAGAAAGGAGGAAGATGTCAATTCCCTTTTCCCTCACACAGTCAACTGTGATTCTCTTCAATCCTAATAGTACTAATCTTGAGAAGTACTCAAGTACTAAGTACACTTGAGAAACTGACTGGCTGGTGGAGGAGATGGCACGACATTGGCACAATAGGTACGACAGGTACACTGACAGGAATTGCAGGGCACCCGTCCACCTGGGCATCTTCCTGGGGGGGGGCTGACACAGGAGCTGCCAATCAGGGACCTCAGGGGCATTGACTACAATCTTTAAAACCACATTATAAAGATTTTTGGAGAAAACGACACAGATCACAGCAGTTAAGGTGATCAAGGAAAGTATGAGCTGGGGAGGACTGAGGGGCAAACAAGAGGAGAGGTTAAGCACACAGGCTGCCAGGACATGCTGCTTATGTTCAGACTGTCTCCAGCATTTCTGTGTGGTCTTGACACCTGTGCCTCAGCTTCTATCTAGGATGCGGTGACAATAGTACCTAAGTGTTCCTAGGGATTTTGGGGAAGATTAAACAAGATAATGCCTTTAAAGCACTAAGTACCATGTCTGGCACGTGGGAAGAGCACACAGAAGAAATATTTAGTATTGTTATTATAGCTATTTGGTCTGTAAGTACCAAAGCTGAGAGACAATACTAGTGACAATAGGCAATAGGTTAAAATAAGGAATCTAGACTCGAGGACCATGATTCTATGATTCTTTAGATGACTACCTACCTTATTTTTGTCACATATCTTGGCTCTGCCACCTAATAAATATGACCATTAGCCAGTTATTAATGTGTTTCCTTTTCTGTAAAGTGTGGATAAAAACTTTACCCACTTCTTAGTGAGTTAAAACACATAAAGAGCTTACATTTGCCTGGCAGATAGTCACTGCTCAATGCTGACTGTCAATGTTGTTGTCAGGGCCATTATAAAGATTAAAAGAGACAATATACATGGAAAATGTAGTACTGTTTTTTGATGTACAGTGCTTGGTACATAAGTAGTCAAAAAACATTATTACTTCCACTACCACTACTGACTTTGCATTATGAATGACGATGGCCCAAGGAGACCAGTAAATGATACATGCTGTCATCTTGATAATGACACATCAAAACAGAGACTCCAAGACATATTAGGATAATGAATCACAGGTCTGACTAGGAATAAAAGCCTTCGGGAACAAATAGCCTTGTACAGCCCAGACAGAGGATAGGCTCACCCGTGGGGAACAGCAGGTGCTGGCTGTATTCTTTCTCCAGCCCTGGGGACCACACACACACAGACAGTGTCCTGGTGTTGAAGCTTTTCAATGGTTCATCTCACAGAGCAGTAACATAATAAAGCCTTGGCTTGGAATGATGTCTTTTTGTCAAAAGTTCAAAGTTACCCAGAGAGTATCTCATTCATTTTTGGGATCCTATGAGGATGGGAGTGGGTAGGCAGTGTTGTCATTCCCTTATAAAGATAAGAGCATACAGTTTAGAGAAATTAAATACCTTGTCTTTGCTCCAACCACCTATCAGTGCTGGGCGAGGACCTGAAACCCAGGATGTGATCCCCGAGGCCCAGTGCTCTAAGGCCTACCTTTGGAAACACCTTGAAGGATGTGTGAATTGTGTGACTTGGGCCAGATGTGGTCCCCTGCCTCCCCTCCCATCCCATCCTAGACCAGGTAGCTTCAAGGCTCACCTGTCACCGAACTGAACCTCCTCTCCATTCCTGGCCCAGCTGATGGTCGGCCTTGGGTGGCCTACAGCCTCACAGTGGAGAAGCACACTCAGCGTCCCGCTGGCCAAGGCCACCGTCTGCCCAAGGTGGGTGACCACCTCAGAGGCCGAGAGCTGCTGGGCAGCCGAGATCTTCCGCAAGATGGTGGGCTTGCGGTGCGGTCGGCGAGAACCGCCGCCGGCCTCCCCGGCAGAGGAGGTGCGCAGGGAGCTGCTGAAGCCAGACACGTGTTTATGAGGGGGGATGGCCACGGGGGGAGTCCTCCGCTCAGAGGGCTTGAGGAGCGTATCCTGGTGCTCGAGGTGGCTGCGGAAGATCTCCTGGGCCACCAGGTGCTTGCTGTAGAGGTCGCGAAGCTCCTCGGGCTGCTGGGAGAGGTTCCTGAGGATGTCGTCCAGACGCCTCTGCTCGGCCACCATGGTGAAAGGCAGGTGCAGAAGGGCCTGCTCGGTGCTCGGGTCCTCCTCCGAGGACGCGTTCCTCTCCGTGGAGTCCTGCACCTCCCACGAGGCCAGGAGCTCTCCGGGCCAGCCCCCCTGCTCCAGCAGGCGGGAGACGAGGTCGTCGTAGCGGCTCCCCGGGTCCGCGGCGAGGCCCCGCTTCTCCGCCTTGCTGCCGTTGGAGAAGATGCCGTTCTGGTGCTTGTGCGCCTGCAGGGCCTCCTTCGGGCCGGCCTTCCTGGCCGCGAGGGCCTCCTCCTCGCTCCTCAGGCTTAAGGGCCGGGCCACGAGCTTGCGGTTGCCGCCAATGAGCTTAATCACGAACTGCTCCCGGGCCGGGCCGGCAGCGCAGGTGTAGACGCCCGCGTCGGAGGGCTTGAGGCGGTGGATCTTCAGGTAGCCGAAGGGCGCCACGGTGACGTGGGCGGAGCTGACGAGGTGCTGGCCGTCCTTCTCCCAGGTGATGAGGGGCTTGCGGAACCGGCGCGTGGGGCACCGCAGCACCACCGCCGTCTTGGGGAGCAGGTAGGCGAATCCCCCCACCACGAAGTGCAGCTTCCTCTGCCTGCGAGTCTGGATGTAGACCTTCCGCGCTGCGGCGATGTGGGGGCTGTGCTTGGTGGACGGCCGCCCGGGCCCTGCGACGAGAGGGAAGCCGGGTGGACACAGGAGGAAAAAGGGCGAGTAGAGGAAAGCGAGGGTGAGACGCAGCCAGCAACGAGGGAAAAGGAGGAAGAGCGAACGAGAGATGGAGAGACAAGAAGGAAAGTGCTCATCAGGGTTTACTTTGGCCAGGGCCAAATAACCGCCTACATTTTACAGGAGGAACTTGCTCCCAGCTGCGGACCATGTAGCTGCCGCCACAGTCAAAACTGGAGAACTAATGAGGTGCAGGGGGCAACCCGAATATCACCTTGCTGGGTCTTTCTGCCCCTAGCGGCTGGGATGCAGGGTTCTAGATAGAGGAGGAGCCCATAGGAAAAGCAGTTCCCCTCGTTAAAAGTATTGGCAAAAAGAAATCAGCATCATAAAAAAAAGGCAGAGGACAAAGGGAAGGAGAATGTCTTCCTTTAAATGTTTACCTTTTGGGTCCTGTAAACACCAGAGCCCTAATATACACGGTGAAGAGAGCCCAGAAGTGTTAGAACTCTAGGGATTAATATTAAACAGAACAAATCTGTTTAGAGTCATTTAAAACCCCAGAGTGGATAACATTAGACTTCATTAGTAATATGCTGCCTCCAGCTTCCAGATCTCTGTATGCCACCGAGTGAACTTTGCTCTACCCCCTGCAAACTGTTTTTCCAGCGGAGAAGAGAATTCAGCCTGGCCACGTGTAATTAAGATTCCTTTTCCGTCTCCAGCTGAGCTCTCTGGGCTGCAGCCCTCCATGTGGTTTTACTGTCCTACCCTCTCCCACTGGTCTTGGGTTTCTGGAAGGCAACAAACAGCTTAGTGGCTATGGCTGCTGCTGTGTGGGTTCTGGCTCCCGGGCCCCACAGCCTTGACATACTCACTTGCACAGGTTGCCAGCATGCAGGGCCTGATGGAGGAAGAGAAAGGCAGGGGCGGGCACAGGCTGGAATTGACAACGGTGGAGACCCCAGTTTTCAGCACTTTCCTGCAAATGGCGCTTCGAGTCTGGGTTCCCTCCCCGCAGCTTGTGGAACACTGGTGGGGAAGCAAAGGCCAAATGCATGTAAGTTTAGGAAACTAGAAGCTAGTGGGCTTTTATGGACTCTCAAATTCATCAAAATATGAGAAAAGCTGCTTGAAAAAGCAACTGAGAAAGAGAAATATTATGATGTAACAATGTGGAAGACATGTCCATCTTGCAGCTACATTCCACACTAAGATTTTCTACTTTGAGGTTTACTATAGATATTTGACTTGTTTTTACTTACATGGCCTGGGGTTTAGAGTTACAGAGTGCTGTGTTCAAATCCCACCTCAATTTTTTTATTTTGCTACTTGGCAAGTTACATAAACTCTGAGTCTGTTTCTACTTCTTAATGCTTATTTTTCAAGCCAGGGAATTAAGTGAGATAATATATTTTAAATGCCATACACAGAAATGACAATTAATGCTAATTCCTTTCTCCTTCCTTCATGAATAAATGATAATATTTAATGTCAAGCATTAGGTAGTTGTTATGAATCTACTTTGAGGTAGGGTGCTAGATGTTGTGGAGAAAAGATGTGTGAGATAGTTCCTAACCTCAAGGAGCTGTTATTCAAATGAGGGGGAAACTGATTAAAATGAAATAATATATTAGGAAAATTAAATCAAAATCACAGTGAGATACTTGTTTATATTCACTAGAATGGCCATAATCAAAAAAGACAGACAATACCAAGTGTTGGTGAGGATGTGAAAAAATAGAAACCTCAGGCATTGCTGGTGGGAATGTAAAATGACATAGCCCCCTTAGAAAATAGTTTGGTACTTTCTTAAAAAGTTAAACATAAATTTATCATATGACTCAGCAATTTTACTCCCAGGTATCTACCCAAGAGAAACAAAAACATACATCCACACAGACTTGTATGCAAATGTTCATAGCAGCATTATTTGTAATAGCCAAAAAGTGGAAACAACCCAATGCCCATCAATTGGTAAATGAGTAAACAAAATATATTATATCTGTGCTGAAAAGGCAGCCTTGAAAAATGAACAGGAAGATATCTAATCCTGCAATTTCCTAGTAACAGTTAAAGATCAATCCTGTGAGTTCTCTTGCTAACAGGCACCCCACAGGAGTTCTGTTTTGTGCAATGTCTAAAAAGAGCTGAATAGATGGAAAAGAGATGTAAATATTTCTCTTTCAAAATTGCCTTTGAGAATCTGCTTTTTTATAGTCTGAAGAGCTCCTGAGCGAACAGCAGGGTGTGAGCTTCAGGCCTCAGCCATATCTCCAAGGCAGAGGATAATCCCATCTCCAAGGAAAGACGGGGGAGCCAACTCTTGGACTTTGACATCCTGCCGCTTCTGTTATCAGCCTGGCGCTGAGAAGAAGGTGCTGAGCGGATGCAGTAGTACCCTGTTAATTTGGCTACGGACGTAAATCTTCTTCACCCCCTAAGTAAAAAGACTAGTACCTGATTCTCTCTGCCAACATTCTCTACCTCCTTCACTTCAGTGTTGGCCCTTTTTCTGCCCAGGAATAAGTAAATAAACTTCTATCCTAATCTTTGTCTGGAGAAATCTTTCTCAAAACCTACGTGTACTACCTCATATCCTTACATATATTATACAATGGAATATTATTTAGCCATAAAAAGGAATGTAGCTCTTACATGGATAAACCTTAAAAACATTATGCTAAAGTTGAATTTTATAATATGTAAATTATACTTCAATAAAACTATTTATAGAATTAGTAATTAAAGAATTTAGAAAAATACAAAAGACAAATATTATAAAATTAATGCTAAAAATTATTGAATGCTTATGGTACACTAGGGATTTCCTCGGGTCTTAAAGAGGGGTGGAGTCTGGATGGGTATAGAGAAATAGGGATGTGAGGCAAGGAAATTTCCAGAACAAAGATAGAAAACTTCAGTGGAGAAGTCCAAGATAGGCTTGGGGGCAGAACCAAACCAGTTTGAATGAATAGAGGGACTAAGTTGAGAGTGTCAGGAGCTACAGAGGTAGTTTGGGGCCAGACTTTGCAGACCTTTAATTTTCAGACAAGAGGTTTGGCACTGGTCCACATGGCAATGGGAAGCCACTGAAGAGAGGAGTGACATGATGAAAGAGGTGTTCTGAGAAGGTTAATCTGGCAGCAATGTACAGAGGATGGGAGTAGGAGATGGATGGGAGGCAGTGAAGGAGGCTGCCACAGTAGTCCAGGCTTGAGATGATAAAGGCCTGAACTAGGGTCATGGCAGTGTGCCACATTAACTTGAAAAATGACAGTAAAAAGACCCCAAAATATTACCTTATATTTTCATGTTTTATATGCTAACACAATGAAATGACACTATTCTGTGTGATGTGCTGTGATATATAACACCCTGAAAGAATTTTAAGATGCAAAAGATGGGGATGAGAATCAAATCTGTTGCTTTTATTGCCTGACAATTGTGGGTTGCAGATTCCACCCATCACTTATTTTATTGTAAATCACAGCACCAAATCCAAGGATCAGATGGGATGGAGGTAAGAAGCCTGAAACATTTTACAGTGTGGTCATTTTAGGGCTGCTAGGTAGAAACCAAAAAAATAGTTAGACTGCTGCTGGTCAGAAGGTCAGTTTTTTTTTTTTTTTTTTTAGTGGGGGAAAACTACAAAGCATTTACAGTACAATGTTTACAGTCACAATTTGTAGTGAGCTGATTTCCCAAAATATATTACCACTCAAGTTGACTTATCTTGTTACATTCAAAAACCTACCCACGAAGGTCAGGTTTTGACTTTGGTCAAGTCTAGTTCTTTCTCTAGTTTCAATTTCCACATCTCTGAAATAGGGAAGCTAAGCTAGAACATAGATTTTCAAACTGTGTTCCATCACTGTGTTGAGGAAGTGGTTCAGGGGATTCTCAGGTATTGGGGAAACCCAGCCACGAATGATTTGAGACCTCTACCCACACTTCAACCAAAATAACTCTGATCTTATCTGTTTTGGGTTATTGGCTTCATAGTAACATTTCATTTGATAAAGATTCTGTGGCTTTAATTAAAAAAAAAAATTAGGCTATAGAATTCTCTAAATCTCCTTCTAGCTCTAAAATTAACTACCTTGACTTTAATTTCTTTTATATTTTTAAGGGGAGAGAATAACTTCCATAAAAATAGGATTTAAAATGTTTAATAGCCAACTCTACTAGGAGATTGAAGGATTTCTTTTAAAGAAAAGAAGTATAGCCTTTTGAGAGGTCTTACTTTCAGAATAGAATCTGCAAGTAAATTTATTTGAAATTTCTAAAACTTTGGCTTCATTCTGTCTCTATGGGATTCTGTGCAGTAACCATGAGATTGAGCCCAGATAGTTGAGGATGAAAAAAACCCATAGATCATCTAGGTCTTCCTTTCTCCAAAGGGAGTCTTGTGGGGGATGAGGAATGCATGTCTCTTCTCAGCCAGAGGGCCAGGGGAATGGTCGGTGGATGACAGGGCCAACGTGGAGCCTTTGAACACCTCTCAGAGCACTTCAATATGGCATCAGCTTAAGTTCAATTGCAGTGATTCAGTGGTTACTTCCCACCATTCCTACCCCCTCCCCAACGTTTGGAATTTCCATTCATCAACCCAGATAGCTCAGAACCTAATACCACTCCTTGGATAGGGGCTAACTACTCTTAGTTTCCAAAATGTGACTTCCTTCTCCTAGGAAGACCAAGAAAGCCTGTGGGAGATCTAGGCTGTGGTCCTGGGTCCAGCCAGTCAAGGCAAGTGCCTCTTTTTACTTCCTTTCCTTCTTGTGACAGTGAGCACAGATGGAAGAGAATCACAACAGTAATATGGATTAACTTCTACTAGGCACAAAGCACTTCATATGC
The DNA here is from genome assembly GCA_963574885.1 of Lepilemur ruficaudatus. Lineage (NCBI taxonomy): Eukaryota > Metazoa > Chordata > Mammalia > Primates > Lepilemuridae > Lepilemur > Lepilemur ruficaudatus. The sequence goes on from CAUYRT010045782.1 coordinate 37,198, forward strand.
ATTATTTAATTTAAGCTCCCCACTTATGTGGTGGACATAATTATATCTCCATTTTACTGATAAGCAACGTAGGGCTTTGAAAGGTTAAATAATTAGCCCAAAATTATACGACCAGTAGGAAGAGTCAAGGTTTGAATCAAGGCTTGACTACCTTTGAGTCTGAACACTTAACTACACGTGAAACTGTTCTGAAGGGCTTCTTTACTTAATGGGACAACTAGACCTCAATTTAGTAGTCTCCTTTCCTTAGTGCTTAATCATAAGGGTCCCTCCTTCAAATATGCAGGCAGAAAAGAACATTTCCTTAGTTCTCTGTGTCCCATCTGCTCCAGAGGCCACAAACTCCAGGAACATGGGAGGACAATTGTAATGCATACTAGTCCTTCCTCAGCAGCCACTCACGACAGACTATCACCTGTAGACTTGGGGGAGCAATTCCTTTCACAGTACCCCACTGGGAGAATGTTTTCATCTAGAACCACTTGGCAAATACATTCATGCTCTTTCCTGCACTATTTTTATTATATTTTTTCAAATATAATGCCACACCCCAAATTAACATTCCCATGGAAAAACTGTCACTAATAGGTCCATGCACACATATACTTGTATGTACACATGCTCATTCTATATGCTTTTAATTTTTTATTCTGCTGAAATCAAATTTTTTCTAAAATATGAAAAAATAATCATTCCCCAAATGTTCTGAGACACTCTGGGTGAGATACCACAAAAAGCAATTTTACTGCCAAATTCTAAAACCTATGGTAATGTAGGGTAAACGCTCAAATGCAATGCCCTTAACAGACACCACCTGATGGAATTCTATAAGGGTTGATAATATATGGAATAAGAATTCTAAGATCCTATGTTGAAAGAGCTGGCATCTTAATTTTCCCGGGCAGCTTTCCCTGCTGGCAGCAAGTGTCTCTGTGATGTATTTCAACCAGGAGCAGCTTCCCATGGCGAGTTGTATATTATACAAAAAAGGCCAATTCAAATGCTTATGAGAAAAGGAAGATTTTGAATCTGGTTTTGACACAGAAATTTTCATTTCAGTCCTAGTGGTTCTGTTCTTGGCTAAATCTGCTCACGAGGCAATAATTTTGGGAGGACTTCTCTATGGAAGACACACATCACATCCTTCTACGGAGCTGGGGGAGTTGAAGGCAACACAAAGAAGTGGTAGGGGCTGAAAACAAATGAGTTGAAGCTGGGTGTAAATAAATTAATTTATGCCAGTGTTAGACCAGAAATTATTTAGAAAGATAGGTTCATTAGATCTGTATCCCTAACTTACAAGGTAAAGTCAGGAATGGCGGCTGCTGATGCAGTCACTTCCCAAAATGCACAGCAACAGGGGAAATCAAGTTCTCTTGCTGGGAAGTTGTTGAAGTTTTAGAGCCAGGAAACTAACAGTAAAGAGGCAGGATTTCCTTGGCCTTCTTTCCCTAATAAATCATTTCCTTTATTGTCCAGTAACTTGGAAGAGAAGGACTACAGAGGCTTTGCCCTTCCTGAGTAGAGACTAGAAACATCTGGGCGTAGGAGATGCAGGGAGGTCAGGAGGAGGGGGTGGTGTGGAGATAGAGGGAGAAGAACCCAGTGTTCTGAAAAGAATCCTGGGCCAAAACAGCACGAGGCCTGGTTTTGTTCCACCAAGAGCCCATGTACAATTCTAAGCTTCTGATTATTGGGTAAAGGGCTGGCTGTGTGTCTCAGGTCCCTGTAGCCTAGTTAAAAGCTAGTTATACACTATGGTATAAATGGTTACAAAAATACTGTTCCATCACGTTAGGATGATTGTTTTGTTCTCTTCTTGCCTTTTCTGTGTGTACGTCTGGGGTGCCTTCTTTTCCTACTTACGCCTCTTTTATTCTCTCCTTCTGAGGAACATACACACCTCTGTCCAGTCTGAGAGAAGCCACTCGCTGGGGCAGTCATCTTTCTTGCAGGCTTGCTGGAAGGCCGGTTTCGAGGCTGAACAGAAGGTCTCAGGGAGCTCCAGGAAGCTGCCATCAGCCATGCGCTGCTTACAAAGAACCTCACGTTTCTGAACACCCCCTCCACAGGTCCTGGAACACTGGGAAGGAAGGAAAGAAAGAAGAGAAAGTCAGTGCAACATAGGAAAGTAGTCTGTTTGATTCTTGTGTTAGCTTAGCTAAGAAAAAAAAATTAAAACAAACAAAAAACAGAAAAAGAAGAAAAACTGGGAATTAGCCCAAAGAATTTTGTTTCCTCTCCTTGAAATGAAATTTTTAGCAAGATTTACACCCTCCATGCTAAATCCCAGGTATTTAACTAGAGAATCCAGGAATTTCAGGGGACTTTAAATCTAAGAAAGTTGCTCCTGAGCTATGATTTGCAGCCATCTAAGACAACTGGTTAAAAAGGTTAGTAAAATAGAGTGTTCAACATATTTATGATCAAGTGAAAATAATCTGTGCTGCTTCCAGAATGAACGAGAGCTCCTGCCATCAGTATAAATCTGGAGAAATTAATTTGCAGAGAAGACAGTCCTTTCTCTACGTGTAGGCACTCACTTTAGCACATTGGACGGGCATTAGATTTAGGGCCTGGTTTTCTGAAGAACTCCCTTGGAATACTTTTCTTGCGAAATTGATGATTTCTTAGGGCAGTGGGAGCTAGAGCTGCTAAAATTTGGGTTGCAAGAAAAATAGCCTCATGTCAGTGGTTTTCAGAGGAACCCCAATAAAACACATTGTTTACATGTAACTTAATAGTTATAATCCAGCAGCATGAAAGGGGAGGGAGGCCCCCCAAGGTACAGACTGTTGCGTATTTCCAAATGTTTGACCCCTCTTTTTCAGAGGAAAGGAGCCTCTAGTTTTTAGCTGGGCACAAGACTTTTTAGCACGAAGACGACATTTGCCAACCTCCCTTGAGGCAGACACGGCCATTTGACTAAGTGCTGGCCAGTGAGATATGAATGGAATGGTTCTGTGCATTTGCAGGGAAGTGCTCACAATGAGGGTGTGGCATCTTTCCCTTTTTCCTGCTCCTCTCTGCTGGCTGGAATGCAAACATGATGTCTGAAGTTTAAGCTTCCATCTTGGACTGCGATTAGCCAAGAGAGAAGCAGCCCGGCTTCCTGACTGTGAAGCCGTGGCACACAGCTCTGGACTGCCTGTGTTTATGGGATTTTCTATTGTCTTTAAGCCATTGTTATTTTGGGGTTTCTATAGCTTTCAGTCAGATATTACCCCAGCTAATATATCAACCTCTTTCTACTCTGCGCTGGAGAGTAAACATTTTTGGGGAGCGCACTGTTTTCTTCAGGAATAGTCTCTTGTCTTTAACTCGCTGCCCTCAGGCTTGCTGGGAAATCAGGCCTGGGTTTCAAAAGCCTGTGAGTTTGTGCCGAAGGAGCTGCTCCCGTCCAGTAGTGCCCTTCTCAGAACTGGGCGGCCTGTGCCCCATAGGTTGTACTCAGAACTGCAATGGGGATTTTTGCCCACAACGTTACCATGGTGAAACAGTGTCCTTGGGTGCAGTCAGAAGGCTGCTGTGACCCAGTTTTTACTTCTTACTTAGGGGTCTCAACCCTGGATATACATCACAGTCACTTGGGGAGCTTTTAAAAAGTACTGATGCCTGGGTCCCACTTCAGACCTATCAAATAAGAAACTCTTGGAGGTGGGTCCCAGGTACTAGTTTTTGTTTTTGCCTTTTTTTTTTTTTTTTTTTTAAATACTCTTCAGGTAATTCTCCCCCAGAAAATTCTATTGTGTATCTAGGGCTAAGAGCCATTTCTTCAAACGAATATCCCTCCACTAGTCTCATTGGGAATAAAATAAATGTGGAAGGAAAGATCGGGGACCCAGAGAGGTCTCTGTGTTAGAACCACTGGTTGTCTGGATTCCACCTTAGCAAACATGCCATTTGTTTGCAGTTGTGAAGGGCTTGAGCTCACAGAGCTAGTGACGGTGATATTAGAATAGCTATCAACTTTGTCTAGTTAGGCCTTTTAATCCTAGAGTCCTTCAGATGATCCAAATCCAGGGTGAATCACCATTTTTTGACATTAAAAAGTTTAAAAATTTGAAATAAAAATAACCATATTGAATCCCCTAGGAAAAAAACTGTATTTTCTATGGCTAGGATCAATTCCCTACCCGTTAAAGGCTAACAAAAGAGATGAAATTATGCTATGAAGTAGATCTCATCCCCACTTTACAGAAAAAGAATCTGAGGTTCAGAGAGGTGAAGTAAATCAACCAAGTCCACACAGGAGCTAGAACTGGTGTGTTTCCATTCAGTGCAGCATTCACCAAGCTCCCACTGAACACCATGCTCTGGACAGAGCTGGAGAGTAAGCCCAAACTCAGCTTTTCTCCCCTGTGGTTGTAGCAACTCCCCTATGCTTGGCAGTCGGACTGCTGCTTCGTGCTGAGGGCACCAAGCCTGGTAAATACCAAGGTTGCAGAGAGCCTGGTCACCCTCTCAGCCCACTGGAGAAGTGGTGCTTTGCAACTCAATTCTTAGCCTCCCCTCTTGCGACCATCCCTGACTGGCAGGAGTCAGACCATAATCCAGGTTGGGGACCAGAACTCTAAAATAGATCTTATATATTCTGGTGACCCTAGAAATGTGCTCTCTCTAAACTCTGATTTCTGAGTTGAGAGGCTGCATTTGAACATAGCTCCCAGGCCGGGTCATGATGCTAGACCACATGTTACTCATCATAGCTCCAAACAGCTCCTTCTAAGGGCTTTTCTAGTGTGTCTTTTGGCTTTAAGAAAGAAAAAAAAAACCTATGGTCTCAGAGGTAATGATTCAAGACCTTTGGCTTCCTTGTGGATCATGTCAGTTACTCTCTGGACTTTTCATTTGTTGGAGAAGCAAATTTTTATTTTAGTTCTAATTTAGTAGCAATTCAGTAAGATATTAAGGATTTCACTTCAACTCATTTTGTATCCACACTGCCTAGAACAGTGCTTTATGTGAATGTTAATCCTCAATAAACGTGGCACTGAAGTTGGTACTTGGAAGAAATTTAAATTAGTGGCTAAGAATTCCATTTACTTAGAATAACCCTCTTGTTATTATGGATAACTAAGGCTTCTAATTTGGTTTTATAGTCTTTTGCATGCCTTCTTAAGTTCAATCTTCTTTTATTTCTGTCAAATTCTCACTGCAAACCAACCAGTTATATTATAATCAGATTAGTTATAAACTTTTATTGTCAGTCTTCCTTCAAAACTCTTTTATACTAGACAACCATGTGGGTTACTGACACCTAAGGATTTGCCAAATTTAGGGACTGTATTCTTCACAATATTTTTCATTCTGTAAATTGCTAAGATTCTTCTATGAAATTAATATAATTTTTTTGAAACCATAATTTTATCTGAAAGAAACAAGTTTGTGCTGATAAATCAAAAATTTTAATCTTAAACTTTGAACTCTCCTCTATGCCTACTCAGCATGTCCACTTAAATGCAAATAGGCATCTTGACTTAAACATGTCCAAATGGAACTTTTGAGACTGCCCCACCAACCTCACCCCAAGTTTATTCCTGTCAGTATTCCCCATTCATTTAATGGTGCCACATCTGGAGCAAAAACTTAGGTGAGACTGTTGGGTTTTTCCTTTTTCTCCCCACTCTTCCCTTGATACCCAGTCCATAAGCAAATACTGTCAGACTTACCTCTAACACAAATAAGCTATTCCTCCAAAATAAATAATAAATCAGATTATCATCATCTCTTGCCTAGACTACTGCAGACTTTCTAACAAGTTTCCTAGTGCTATGGTCTGAAAGTTTGTGTCCCCTCCAAATTCATATGTTGAAATCCTAACTCCCAAGATGATGGTATTAGGAGGTGGGGCCTTTTGGGAGGTGAGTAGGTCATGAAGGTGGAGCCCTCACTAATGAGATTAGTGTCCTTATAAAAGAGGCCCCAGAGAGCTGCTTTATCCCTTCCATCATGTGAAGACATAGCTAGAGGGCACTAGTTATAAACCAGGAAGTGGGCCCTCAGCAGACACTGAATCTACAGTGCCCTGATCTTGGATTTCCCATCCTCCAGAACTGCCATAAATAAATTTCTGTTGTTTGTAAGATAGTCTGTGGTATTTTGTTATAGCAGTCTGAATGGAATAAGGCATTGAGCTTCTAGTTTTCTCAGTCTAGTCCTAGCAAGATATAGTTGGTACATTCAAATGTGAAAATTTGAAAAGAACTCCTTCTTCCTGCTGGAAACACCATTGGCTAAACACAACTAGAAGCCAGAGGGTAAGGGCGCTTACTAACGTAGTTGATATAGGTTAGCCTCTTGGGGCACAGGTGGAGAAGGGTAGAGAGAGGATCCAGAGGAGCAATGGAAGATATTCAGCCTATCATCTTACTTCCCTATGCTTTATTCTCCACACAGTAGCAAGAGTGATGTTTTTAAAGCATAAATCAAATCATATAATTTCCATGCTGAAATAAATCCCTTCTATGGCGTCCCCTTGCAATTAGTATAAAATTCAAATTCCTCTAACTCTGCCCTACGCAGCCCTACATATTCTGGTCCCTGCTGTGGTAGAGCTTAGTGACTATCTGGCTCAAATCCTAACAACTTCTTTCATTCATTCAACGTAAATTTCTTAAATACCAATCACAGACCAAGCATGCTGCTACCTAGGTAAGTATACAGCAGTGAACAAGAGAAGCCTCATATGTTTCTGTTACCTCATTCTTTTGTAACTCTCCCCTTTCCCTGTATATTCCAATCACACTGGGTTTTTTAAAATGGTAGTTGTCGTATTTTTGTTCCTCAAATGTGTCAAGCTTGTTTATCCCACAGGGCTTTTGTACTTGCTCTTCTGCCTGACCCATTCTTCTTAGATCTTCATGTGGATTAGTCTTTTTAATACCCAGGTTCAATTTGCATTCTTACCTGCATAGAGAGGCTACTCCTAACCTTCCTAGCTAGAGTAGCCAGTCTCTATCCCATGATCTCATTTTATTTTTTAAATAGCTCTTATCACTTTCAGAAATTATCACCCATTAGACTATGAGCTCTATGAAGGAAGGGATTTTGCTTCTCTTGTTGCTCTTATTAAGTGTTTGAGAATTGCATTTAAAACTTTTCCCCAGTATGATATTGTCACATCTTTAATAGGAAGCCTTAGGAATGAATGAATACATCTCTAGTTTTCTTTCTTCCATACTCTCTCGTTCTCTTTTATTTTTTAAATTTTTTTTGGTTTTTCTTCTTCTAAAATTAATGATTTGTTCGTTTCCCAGTAAAAAAGTGGTCTGGGTATGAGCTGAACAGTAGAGTGACATATTTCAATGGATTCTAGAGGTATGGGATATTTTGATATGATCCATAAATATTTATACTGTTGAAAATGCTGTGTATTTTTTCTATGAGAGAAATAATAGCTGGTTCATGAAACCATCATCCCCTGTACCTCAAAATGACATCAAATGACTTTTCTTTTAATCCTTTGATTATAATTCATAGTCATATTCCTCACGGGTTCTACTGAGTTCACCAGGTATAAAGAACATGCTCTCAAATTTCTGTTACCTAGTAACTGACATTTTAGAAACTTTACTGGTAATCTTGGATTTGTAGGAGTACAGAGCCGTTCAGGTCTTGATGACTACAATATTTTTTTCCTAAATATCTTATGAAGCACATTGGCTTCTGTACAATTTGAATGAATGCTCCAAAAGCAAACAAGTAGCTAAATAAGAACAGTTCTCAGATTCAAACTGTTCAGTTAGAATATCTTAGTAAATTTGGCAATAAGGAAAAATGTAGGTTAATTTTCTCTTTCAAATTGAGGCAGTAGATGAAAATAATTTGTCTTATGTCAAAGAGATGAAGGTGGAGATGTAATAAAATTATATTACAGAGTGACCACTCACTTAAAATTACACAGCTGGGTTGTCAATTTGCAGATAAGACCTGATTGAAGGGACACTATACAGAAGTCTGTGACACCATGATGACAAAACAGCTGCAAGTTAAAAAAACAAAAACCAAAAACTTGTTATTTTGAAGTTTGATCTATACATAAGGCTTTTAGGAGATTCTCAATGTGCAGAAGGTAAAGTCCAGACTCCTGATAATGTCCTCCAGGGCCCTCACTCTCTGACCTGCGTTGAGTTTTCCAGCCACATTCCTTGACACTCTGGCCCGTGCCTGTGCTTTAGCTCCAATTGACAATTGGCCTTTTCCTGGGCGCACAGATGCTGTCTCTGCTCAGGCCTCTGATCACATTTAGTCTGTGAGTACTGACTGTCAGCTCTCTGTTCATCCAGAAACTTTGAAGACATCCTTGAAGGCCCAGCTGAAAGGCCACTTTTTCATTAAAGCTTACTCTCTAACCACCCCCTGACCTGGAAGAGACCTTCTCTCTCTAGAAGGGCTCATCGTCTAAGTGCCTGCTATTAATATTTCCCTCTGCCTCTCCGCATGCACACAGGATTACGAGTCTTCTGAGCGAAGGGAATTTATTCATCTATATATTCCCCAGTGCCTAGTGTAGTGTCTGGCAAAGAGCTTGCACTTCATAAATGTTTGCTGATGACTGGATGAACAAAAGAGCCCCAAGAGTAGACGCTTAAAAGATGTAAAACAAGCATCCAGCTGATGGGCTGATCATCCACCTTTTCTCAGGCTGTTTTATCATTAGCCAGGAGCTGCTTCCTAGTCAGTCAGCAGTGGCTTTCAGCCAGTGACACTACGTGCTCTGCCAGACACCCTGACGCGCCAGGTACGGAAGGTGGCCATCTAGCTGAGTAAATACTGTCAGGGATTTTGCTCCAAGATGCTGTCTTGTGCTTGCTCATAAATTTTCCTCAGTGTTTTTTACATTGATAAAGAGGTATTTTTAGAAATTTTTAAAAACTGTGAAAGATGGGCTGGGTACAGTGGCTCAGGCCTGTAATCCTAGCACTCTGGGAGACCAAGGCAGGAGGATCACTTGAGGTCAGGAGTTTAAGGCCAGCCTAAAGAGCAAGACCTCAACTCTACAAAAAATAGAAAAGTTAACCAGGCATGGTGGCGCACGCCTGTAGTCTCAACTACTTGGGAGGCTGAGACAGGAAGATCGCTTGAGCCCAGGAGTTTCAGGTTGCAGTGAGCTATGATGACACCACTGCACTCTAGCCAGGGTGACAGAGCAAGACCCTATCTTAATTTTAAAAAAATTGTGGAAGATAAAATTTCAAATTAATAATGGTTTCAAAATGTGTGATGACTCTGTGAACATTCTGTGATTACCTGGTGAAGCCAATAGTTCTAAAAGTGAGAGGCAGGATAGAAAGACAATGTTTTAAAAGGAGCAGCAGCAAGAGAAATTTAATAAAAATAAATAAAAAATGTTTGCCTTTATGAATCACCATTTAAAACAATACTCTGGTATGAAGAAGTAATCACTGGTAAGGGGTATTATTTTTAAATATATGTAATAAGCAAAATAAATAATAGCATTTATATTGCTTATCCTAGCTGCCATATGTGTTTCATGATATAAGGTCATGGGTTCATTATTTTTATAAGAAAAGTAAGAAATACACAATAAGGAAAGCACTTAAAAGTTATGTTTCTATACAAAATTATAATGGCCCAAGTGACTTGTATTTTTAAAGATATTCCTATGATCAGCACATGAATACATTCTGCCTATATTGACACTTTTGGTTTCATCTTGGTAGTCTAATTTACTGAGAACTCAATTTATTTCCTTGTTACCTCAAGTCACATTATTGAACCTAAAACTAAGTGATGGTTATGTTTTGTTTCTAAGGCCAACTTTCCAGCTTTAACATAATGCTCTCTGCTCACAGCTTCTAACTCATTTTGCTCATTTCTTCCTTTACTTGTTCATTCTTTCATCAAACGTGTATTGAGTACTTGCTGAGTACCAGGTACCATATTGAGTGCTGGAGATTTATGATGAATAAAAAATGGTTACTTAGCCTCAGGTATTTGCAGGTGAGTGAAAGAGAAAGACTTAGCATAAAGTGTGATCAGTTTTACAAAAGAGGGAATACAACAAAGAACGCAACTAAATCTCTATGGAAATATTGGGGGAAGCTCTACAGAGGAGATGACATTTGAGCATTTGGCCAGGAGACTAGGAGAGCTGGCAGGGTCTGACAGTGTGTGTACACACCTGGCGATGAAGGAACATGGCATGTTCAAATTACTTGGAGTAGCCCTGAGAAGGGTGGAGCACAGGGTTCATGAAGAAGAGTGAATGGAAAATGAGACTGAGATGTCAGATGAGGGGCAGATGGTTAAGGGCCTTTGAACGTCATCTTAAAACCACAGTATGTTAACAGGAGTTTCAAAGTAGGAGTAACACGATCCAATTTGCAGGAAGCATAGGCCAATGAGTTCCAAAGAATACTGCCTTGTCAGGTATTCATAGATGTTACCATGGATAAAGGGCTTCTATATGACACTGCATCCTATAACCCTATTGTGCGGTTCTCAGTGCATATTTGTTTTAAAGACTCAAGAGAGAGCCTGTAGTAAGAAGCTATCAATACCAGGTTGGGAAAGACTGGATGAGAGCCAGGGAAGACAATACAGGGAGATGAAGTAACAGGCTGTTTGTATGGTTCGGTTAGTCATGGTTTGGTGAGGACTTGAACCAAGGCAGTGGGAGAGGATTAGAAAGGAAGAGAGTGGTGGAGGAGATACAGGAGGCAGAATAACAGGACATGGGTGTTGACTGAGTGTGAAGGACACACGAGGCTGAGAGTGGCTCAAGTTTCTAGGTAGGGAGCAAGATAGATGGTTGTGTCACCGACATGACAAAGAGCAAGGAAGGAAGACCAGGTTTACCGGGGCAGGGTGGCAGGCAGGGGTGCATGAGGTGTGGTGTTGTACCTTTGGAGCTTGAGGTAACTTAGCAACGTATGAAAAGGAGGGGCCCAAAGACAACTGGAGACGGGGCTTGGTATATCACACAGGTGATGACTGAGCCAAGATTAATTAGGGCAAAGGGAAACAAACAAACAAACAAAAAAATGAGAACTGGAATCTCACTTACTAAACCTAATTACCAAAAAGAGAACAGCAGTTTTACCCCAACCGTTTTGTGGATTAGAATTATCTTGTTCATGTAGTCTCAAGCTTTCTTAACCCTGGAAGTACAAAGGGTGTACAATGTACCTTCTGGATTTAATATTCCTCTTATGATGTGATGTACACCCACCAAAATTCAGAGCAATTATACCAAAGGGCTTTCTGCTAATAAATAAAAACAAGAACAATGCACATGTGAAATCTGATTTTTGTTTTGCTGGATTTATTATTGCCTCTGAAGATAAGATCAAGTGTCCATTTCCCTGTGAAATATACTATTGAAAATGAGATAAACATCCTAAGAGTTTTTTTTCCTTCCTGGGACACAAAATTTTCAGTAAACATGGTCTCTAATTTATGTAGATTTATATTTTAGTCACTGAAATATAACAAAACTGATGACTATAATGATTCTTTCTGCCAGAATTCAGCCCTCTAGTCCAGACCAACAGTATTTTTTTCTGTGCTTGCATGTGTGTGTGTTTAACCCTAGAAAATGAAAATTTTAACTCTCAAGCATTTATAGTTATCATTAAAATTCTCTTTTTTTCCTTACATCACCAGCAGGGACTCCTCTCTCGTACGCCTTTTTACACAGCTAAACTATAGGCATTTTGAATGTAACCCTGATAAAAAAAGGTTTATAGGGAAATGGCAACATAATCACAGTTTTAAGCAAGGGGGAGGTATAGGGGCTGTGGTGATCGTTTCTGTCTCTGCACAGATGTGTGCAATATGTATGTACAGTTGGGTGGACACAATCCTGAACATAAAACACATGCAATACAGAGAAATAGAAAATATGTTTCAGAGTGGACTAATTCATTTCAGCTTAACCCTTCAGCACCATTTTCCCCCTTTTTATTATTCCTTTGTAAAATTTGATTTTTTGAATAAAAACAAATGAAGGGATATTGATGCATATGATGCTGACAGACGGAGGCAAGCCGGCACTAGAAGGCAGCCTCTCTATCTCAAGGACCTTGTGCTAACACAGACCAAGTGCACAGTCAGCAGACTGTAATGGCCTGAATAATGGTCCCCAAAGATACCTACATCTCAGTCCCTGGAATCTGGGAGCATGTTGCCTTACACAGGAAAAGGGACTTTGCTGATGTGATTAAGACTCCTGAGAGGGGAAAATTATCCTGGATTATCGAGGAAAACTTGATAATGGTCTTTTAAAAGGAAAGCAGGAGGGTGGGAGTCAGAGAGGATGTAAGGACAGGATCAGTGGCTGGAGGAAGATGGGGGTGGGGCCCATACACTGAGGAAGCACGTGGTCCCTGGAAGCTGGAAAAGGCCAGGTAATAGATCCTCCCCTTGAGCCCCCAGAACTTGACTTGAGCCCAGTGAAACTGATTTTGGACTTCTGATCTCTAGAGCTGTAAGGTAGTGAATTTGTGTTATTTTAAGCCATTAAATTTGTGGTAATTTCTTACAGCGGTGATAGGAAACTGACACACAGATTAAGTGTTCTGGATAGAGGCAACAAATACTGAGTTTTATGTGAACTGCTGATTTTAGGCCTGTTACCAGATTTCTCACCATTTAATACTTTGGGGAAATAGTAAAGAAGTCCTGGGGCAGCTGGACCACAGAGTGGAAAGAGGATGAGGTTGAAGCACACAGGCCCCTTTTCGATTTACCAGGCATGTGAGCTGGGGCCAGTACAACCTCTCGGAGCCGGTTTCCTCACCAAGTTGCTGTGAGGATCGTGAGAGAAACTGCAAGAGCAGCAGCAGGAGTTCTACTCCCCAAAGTTCAAATTCTTGTTAACCTCACTGTGCTTCAGGCTCTTCATTTGTAGAATTAGTGAGGGTGAAGTGAGTTACAGTGAGTACAGTGCTGAGAGCTGTGCTTGGTGCAGAGTAAGAGCTGTTCTTACTACAAAGAGCAGCAGCTCTGGAAATGCAGCCAGTGCTGAATCAATGAGAACGGCAGACTGGGCAGGTGCCTTCCCAGCACCAGGCTCTATCAGACCTGCTCTAGGTATTATGGGGTGTCACTGAGATGAGGTCTCTACTTAACTGATCTTATGGTCTAATCAGAAGTCAAGAGAAAGAGCCCATCCAGGTGAGGTGTGTGATTGCTAAATGAGCCGTCCTGCCCCTGAACACCAAGTAGCTTCGCTTCAGGGCAGTAGAGGAATCGTGGCAGAAGAGGGAGGATTCCTGCTGGGCCTTGACAGGTAGAAGAGAGGGAAACTGCAGGTGGGCAGGGGAACGTACAAGCAAGGATGGGAGAGCCACCCCTGGAGACAGGCAGGGGCAGATGTGCTGAGTGATGAAGACCTGACTAAGACCTCATGTGTTGGCTTTGCAATAATATATGGCTATGGAGAGTCACTGAAAAAAATACTAGCAGAAGGATCAAAGTGTTTCAGACTAAATTGTGGTATAAATAACAGTGAATCTCACTCATGGTGCTGTACCTCACTAGTGTGATACGATTCCTCACAAGCCGTATATGTCATTTGTTGCCAACACCAAAGATGAGGAGGAGGATGATGATGATGATGATTATGATGATGATGGGAGAGGGAGAGAGTGTGTGTGTATTTAATAAATCAGAGAAGATGCATGGGATTAATAATGTACAAAAATGTAAATGTTCAAAAGTTATCAAAATACAAATTAACAAGATATTAAAGCTAGATTGACAAAGATTAATATTAAATGAATCCTTCACACAGACCAGAGATAAAAACCAAGGGACAGTATGAATAAGAGGTAGAACTGAAATAAAGATGGTCCATAACAACCCAAGCTAAAATTAGATCTCTGCTTCATTTCTGCTTCACTGTTTCTAAAACAAAATGTTAACATAAATACTTGGACTCTACACTAGGTCCCCTCCAGACCTACAGAATGTGTAAATATTGGCTATTTGCCATTTGTTAGGCAAATGTTCTCCGAAGAACAAAGGAGCTTGCTTTCCTATCTCACAGATGAAAATTCACGTAATTTATGCTTATCCCCCTACCCAGGAAAAGAAACATACACATGAGGTCAACGCTAACACTGTTCAAACAGTGAGGAGGGAGAGTTTCTCTCCTTAAACAGGCTATCAGGACATCAGGTTGTTATCTGTATTCCCTTAAATGAAACATTTGATCTCCTGTCTCCTTTTCTTTCATAAGAAAAAGGACCCTAGGCTGGGTATTGAAGGCTTAGAGACCTCAGCCTTATCCTCTGGTAGATCCATGCAGCTAAATGGAAAAGACCTTGAGTCCCACAAGGAGTGCTGAGGAATCAGAGGGCTAACCAGGCAAATGGACTGTCAACAGCTGGTGTCCTAAAACCATAGGTGATGAGCACAGGGACTGGAAATTACTCTTAACTTAATCTCCCATACAGCATCACCAATGACTTCCTTTCTTTTAATAAGCAGTCAGTAATAGCTAATTTTGCCCAATAAAGCTTAACTAAAGAAGTAGGATTCTAAGGAGTAACTAAGATGAATAGTTAATTGTTTCCTTCAGGTTTTGAGAGATCCCTAAATGTTACTAAGGATTCATAAAACAGACCCTGTGCACCAAACTCTTAATACAGGCTCTCTCTGGAGAGCAGAATCACCGGTGGCTTTCACTTTCTATGCTCTTTGTTTCTTGTTGTATTTTACTATTTTACATGATTATTATGTGTTGTGTATGAAAGAAGATACCCTTTAAAGGTCCTATTAAAGTGTAGTCACTGACTGATTGGCTATACTTCAAACAGTTGTTTACTATTAGTTTCCTGATCTGGAAAATGGACCTAAACCTGACTCATCCTTGAAGGCTTGTCCCTAATGGAAGGAAATAGAAAAAGCTTTCAAAATAAATCCGTATTTTCACACGCCCAAGGTAGATGGAAAATGGAAGAATAAGTGACTCTTTGGAGATCAGTGTTTTCATTAGGAACACTGGGTGTGCGGGGTGGGTGGTGGTGGTGGTGGCAACTGACCAAAAAAAGTCATGTATGTGATTGTGCCCTAAAAACAGAGAAAGCATCATGGGTCAATGTCATTACTCAGTAGCATGTGTGCCTATTGAAAAGAGGTTCGTGATTTACTGAATTTCACTGCTAGAATAATATTATGACCTGTACCCATGGAAAAAAAAATATTAGTAAGATACAAAGCCAGCATTTTCAGGGCCTGTGGGGAGGTATTCTTGATCTATTCATTTATTTAATCATTCAGTAAATATTTTATCCATAACCTACTATGTACCTAATAGCAACACATGCCACTAATAATACAGGGACTTAATGGTTTCAATAGTGAAAGCTGACTTGAGATAATTCCTCACCTTTTCTTTGAGTTGGCATGATCAGTGGTACAGTTTAAGGTCATAGATTTACTCTGATTAGAGGTAACTTAGTGTAAATGCACCAGAAATCAGCAGACCTGGGTCTGGTCCAGGCTTTGTTATCTTGAGAAAAGCTACATCTAGGCCTCAGTTACATCATCTGTAAAACCAGGGTGCTCATATGCAATCCCCGAGGGCCCTCTCAGTCATACAACAGTGGGGTTTGGTATCGTGGAAAGGGTCACATAAAATTGGGTTGATGTCTGACCCTAAATTTGCTAGCTGTGTGAATCTCAGTTTTCCCAAACCTGAAGTGAGGATAATAAAACCTACTTTTCACTGGATTGTTGTGAGGGTTAACTTCAGTGAGGTGTGCAATAATATATGTCTCTTAGTAAAACACTGGTACATTGATATATTTGTAACATAGATGGGAGGCGAGGAGGGGATGGGGATAGTCACACCTAATGCGTGCAGTGTGCACCATCTGGGGGATGGACACACTTGAAACTCTGACTTGGGTGGGGCAAGGGCAATATATGTAACCTAAACATTTGTACTCCCATAATATGCTGAAATAAAGAAAAAATTTAAAAAAAGAAAGAAAAAAGTAAATAATATGTGACAAAAGCAGGAGTG
>CAUYRT010045784.1:0-29906 GCA_963574885.1 Lepilemur ruficaudatus
TACTCGGGAGGCTGAGGCAGAAGGATTGCTTGAGCCCAGGAGTTTGAGGTTGCTGTGAGCTAGGCTGATGCCACGGCACTCTACAGCCCGGGCAACAGAGTGAGACTCTGTCTCAAAAAAAAAAAAAAAAAAAAAAAAAACAGAAAAATTGAAATTCAAACTTCATATATTTGTGGTTCTATTATAGTGTGTGCCTTTCACTTTTAAAGGAGATCTGCAATACCTACATTTGTCACAAGATGGCATCAAAAGGCTGAAGATTTTGGTTGACATTTGATTTTTGAGACTACTGTTGGGTTAGATATATTTATATTTCATATCTATTCAAACCAATCATAGAAAAAATTTGAACTATGAGGTATTTATTTTTACTAGATTTGAGTGAGATACTGGTATTTTCATGTCAAAAATATTTTCTTATTTACTTATAAAAATAGGCACTCTATTGATGTTATTGATGACTAGTTCTTTTGGAAATTGATGAAACAAATATTGGTGTAATAATATCAAATATCTTATCATATTTTTCCCAGAAGAACTTCAACCAAATTCAATTTAGCAAACATTTAGGAGATCTTACTATTTTATGATCTATAAAGTCTTACTGTGTTAGTATAACGTATAGTCCATGCCTCCAGTGATTTTCAAATTTAGTTGAGGAAAACAGAAATGTACATACAATTCAATGAGAGGACAAAATAATTAAAAAGTCATCAAGTGCAATGTTGTGTGATAAGACCTATACAAACAATATGAACTGGAATGATGGAGAGTTAAAGAAAAAATTTAAATGGTATTTTATAAAAACATCCTTGTATCAGTTGAAAACACATTGTTGAACCTTTCTTTTACTGTGATTATCTATAGTGTTATAATTTATTTAAACGTGAGAAACTGTTTAGCAACCTAGAGAGCTGTGTAAGATTCATTGTTTGACATACAATTTCAGCAAACACTCTTGAAATATGAACGCACATTTTATTTCATGACAGTATGATTTTTTTCCCCTGATTAGTTAAAAAAGGTTTTTCAGAGAGGATGAAGGATTTTCTGGTCACAAAGACATTAATTATAATATACTTAAATTTCTGGAGTCTTAAAAATATATGTATTAAAAAATCAAAAGTAGAATGACCATTAACAGGGGCTACGGGAAGGGAAAAGGGATGATGCTATTTAATGGGTGTACAGAGTTTCTGTTTTGCAAGAAAAGTTTTGGAGATGTTTCACAACAATGTGAATATGCTTAACACTGCTGAAGTGTGTACTTAAAAATTGTTAAGATGGTAAATTTTGTGTTTATGTTTTGTACCACAGTAAAAAAAATCAAATGTCTTACTACAAATTATGAACAATTAATAGGTTTCTATTGAGGATCAACAATGTTAAGTAGCCCTTAGGAGCTACTTAAAAGAAATAAAAACTCCTTTATGCATGTAATATAAGATTAACCTAATATTAACAGCTAATTTGCTAGAAGTCTAATATATACCAGGTAATGCAGTAGACATTTTATATAAATTATTTCTAATCTTCAGTCCTCAAAACAATACAGGAAAATAGGTAGCATCATCTTTATTCCCGCCCCTTTTTTGGGACAGAGTGTTGCTCTGTCACTCTACAGAGCAATGGCATTATCGTAGCTCACTGCAACCTCAAACTCATGGGCTCAAGTGATCTTCCTGCCTTAGCCTCCCAAGTAGCTGGGACTACAGGCGGTTGCCATCACAACTGGCCAATTTTTCTATTTTTAGTAGAGATGGGGTCTCGCTTTTGCTCAGGCTGATCTTGAACTCCTGGCCTCAAGCAATCTTCCTGCCTCAGCCTCCGAGAGTGCTAGGATTACAGGCGTGAGCCATTGCACCCGGCCATTATTTCCCTATTTTATCGTTAAGGAAACTAAGTGTTGTAGATATGAAGGTTCAGTACCTTGTTGAAGATTGCAAAGTTTCTAATCTTGGAGTTGGTATTTAAAGCCAATTGTCTAGCTTCAAAATCCATTTTTTGTATATTACATCATGCCTCTAATTTAAAAAATAAAGAATACAAATGAGCAATCAGTAATTTGTCACTCTAGTTTGGTATTTCTATTGTCAGTAAATGTTGTCTATTTCATTAGAATTATTCTGACAAAATTAAAGGAAAGCATAAATTATTTAATTTATGGCAGTAGATAATTTGGATTACTTCAGAAGGATAACCATATAATTTTTTGTTGGCTTGAATTTTTGTCTCTCTTTTTGTTTGTCTTTAACTTTTGGGAAGACTAATTTCTTTTCCCTATGTCTTCATGTACAGGTTATGTGGGTATGTAATTTGTGCCGAAAACAACAAGAAATCCTCACTAAATCAGGAGCATGGTTTTATAATAGTGGATCTAATACACCACAGCAACCTGATCAAAAAGTTCTTCGAGGACTGAGAAATGAGGAGGCTCCTCAGGAGAAGAAAGCAAAACTACATGAGCAGGCCCAGTTCCAAAGACCCTCAGGTGACTTACCTGTGCCTGCAGTGGAGAAAAGTCGATCTCATGGGCTCACAAGACAGGATTCTATTAAAAATGGGTCAGGCGTGAAGCACCAAATTGCCAGTGACATAGCTTCAGACAGGTAAACATTTTGTTTACTCTTTTGGTAAACGTATTCTTTTTAATCTTCATTCCAAACTGAAATAAAAATATGTGAAATGTTTAGGCAACAGTGAGTAGCCTAAATGTAATGTAAATTTTCATGTTTTTTGGTAAATGCCATATGTGATGTTCAGGACTTAGACCTGTTATAGATTTGAACTATCTTAAGTTTGATGTGGGAATGTTAGGTTATCAGATAGATTTCCCAGAATAAACAAGTCAAATAAAACAGGGAACTTAGATAGGAGGCTATTGTAATAGGACAGACAAACTGGGATAGGAGCACTGGGAATGAAGAAGAGTTGATTTTAAGACACTTTATGCAGCCTGGATTGATGGGACTAACTGGAAGTGGGAGTTAAGAGAATGGGGGAGGTTAACAATACCTCCAAAGGTTCTATCCTGGGCTGAAGGGTGATGTGGATTTTGAAGCAAGTAAATGCATATCAAACAGCAGGTTTATAGTGAAGTTTCATGAGATGGATATATCCATGGGCTAACTCTGTTTTAACTATTTTGCCTCAGTTCTATGAGTTT
Organism: Lepilemur ruficaudatus; assembly: GCA_963574885.1. Taxonomy (NCBI): domain Eukaryota; kingdom Metazoa; phylum Chordata; class Mammalia; order Primates; family Lepilemuridae; genus Lepilemur; species Lepilemur ruficaudatus. The sequence continues at coordinate 3,167 of CAUYRT010045784.1, forward strand.
GTGTATGTTTAAAGGGTAAGACTCTTAAAAACAGATATAGAGTTCTTAATTTATTCCTTTGGGGGAAAAGGAAAGATTTTCATGGGAAGATTATTTTTCAATACCTATTCCTCTGTTTGAATACAATATCTTTTAAAAATCTGATTTATACTATTTCTATTGCTCAGAAGTGGCGGGTGCATTTCTACGTGAGTACAAAAGCCAGGCATTTCTGTAAAAACAAATGTAAATTGTACTTACAGCATGGTGGTATCAGTTATAACAATTAAGACAATTGGGAGTCACTTTAGATAGTGCCTAAAGTCATCATCTTGATGTGTTGCTATGTCTTGAGAGAGCAATAAAATGATGGCTGCACCAGTTCTTTTGCAAAGTAGCAAAGTAAAAGAGAACATTTTATCCTATCTTTGGGAAAAACAGTGGTGATTTCATGGCTGGAATACTGTTTACACATCTCATGATAACATATCAGGAACTCAAGGTTTTAAGGTTAGAGGACTGTCTTAAATTGAGATCCATCTTAAGCTGAAAAAGATTTGAGTGCAGTTTTATCTTGAAGGCAATCCCAGGTACCACCTACAGGGGAAGGTTAAAACAATTCAATTAATAGAAAACACAATACTGGGTACATTCATGAACTGGTTACCGTTTTGGCAATTGCCTTAATTTTAAGGGGGCTTTTGGGAGACAAGATAGAATGCCCTCAGAGTTAACCCACATAATGGGCAAGGAAGCTAGAATATTTATCCATCAACTCTACTTTGTTATTGGTGTAGGGGTTGTTAATTCTTTGGGACTCACCAGCCACGCCTGTTCCTGTGCCAGAGAAAGTACTCAGACACTGAGTGTCTGTCACAAATGTTTACAGTTAAGAAGACTGCTATATAGGAAATGGTAATCGATTTAGCAATGTGGATGGTATGGATGCTGGCAGTATTGGCTACTGGAAGTTCCTAAAATGACAACTATAATGGTCGAAGTATATGAAAAAAAATGGAAAGGTAATCACAAGTGGAGATAGAATTTTTAAAAAAAGAATGAATAAATGAATAAGTAAAATGAATAATGGGAACATAGACCCATTCTTTAAAAGCTAGGTAGCTGTATGACATAGCTTTTTTGGATCTTAGAGAGTCAGGTTTAGGAAGAAGAAAATGAAATACTAAAATGTTAGGTTGTGTAATAGAATATTCATTTTTTGGAATGCATTTCTTCAGGAAGTTGTGCACATTAGAAATAAATTCAGTAGAAAATGTCTGACTAGAGATATCAGACGCCAGTTTTGACTAATCATTACTTGAATAGACTATCAAGAGGAGAGTGCTAGAGCATAGCAGAGAATTCATGGGAAGAAACTGGGGCACAGAAAAAGAAGGAAGCAAGAGGCTGGAGGAGATTAGGTGGGAACCCTGGGAACTTGGTATTTAGTGGGACTGTTTTGGCTCTCCTTTCACCCATGGTGGACTGCTGGTATCCAAACTGTTGGAGAGCTCCTCTGCCCTCAAAACACCGAACTGGTGTGGGCAGCAATTTGGGGTGTGGGCAGCAATTTGGGGACATCTTGAGGGCATTGTACCAGACTGCAAATTTAGGCCGGGTGGCTCGAACTCCCCCTGGATTTGAGCATCAGCAGCAGGGCGCCGTACTTGGGATGCAGCCATCAGGGCACTGTGTCCTGCCCAGGAAACCTCAGCCCTTGTGTGTCTACATCACAGGTGGTCCCAGCTGACATTCTACAGTGCCTGCTCTGAGGGCAGCCTCTGCACAGGGCTGGCTGGACTCAAGGGAGCTGCAGGATTGCCTGTGATCTAGCCCTCAGGGAGTACTTCTCCTAAGGGAAGGGAGAGTGCAGCAAACCAAGAGAACACCCCCTGGAACTAAGGAAACCAGAGTGTGTGCTTTCCTGAGCTGAGAACTCCCTGCTTTTGTGCGCTGGGAATGGCAGCGCTGCTTCCATCAGAGACACAAATGCTGTGCTTGGTTCTGCGAGGGAGGAGTATAATACTATCTTACCAGCCAAGCGGCCTCAGTGCTTAGTCCCAGATGTGGACCAGGGTACTTCCCTCTGGTGCAGACACATCTGTGGCCGATCCCATGGGAAAATTGGCACAGGCACGCTGGACGGCCTTCTGGGCCCCATAGAGGTGATTGCATCCCCACTGGCAGTGTGGTCACCTGGCCCAGGCTTGTGTGAAAGGCAGGGCCCCCATTCCACCTCTGCATTGAGTGGCAGTGTTCCTGCAGCAGTGAGCCGGAAAGCTGGGGAGCTTTGTATTTTTGGCTGAGGGAGGAGGCTTTGCGCTGCAGCCATTTTGGCAGTGAGCCACAGGGCAGGAGTCTTTTATGACTTTTATGACATTGCAGCCAAGAGATAGACAGCGGTGTCTGATTGAACTGAGCATCCTGAATGCTGGGACGGGGTTGTGACAGGTGTGACAGGGAAACAAATTGCGTTCCTGCCTGCTGGCTATGGTGCTGTGGCAGCCCTCTCCCTGCCATACTGAGACCTTGGTGCATTTCACCAGATCTCCCACCACCTGTGTCATGGGCTAGTGCTTGTTCATGCCACTGGAGGACCCCAAGGTAGGCTTGCCTGGTCCAGATCTGCCCAGCTTCCAACCCTAACCTAACCCCTGGGTGAGCAAGGAGCTCAGGCTACTGTGCATTACACAGACCAGCCCATTGCCTGCAACAATTGAGAGCTTCTTCTGGTAAATAAAGATCAAGCATAAACCCAACTACTACTGCCATTGCCACCTGGCCTGAAGGTTGAACTGCACAACCCAATAAAAAATCTGCTGACACAAGTATATAGGGATTAGGAGCAAGATAAACTGCTTGAGACCTTTGCTGGCCCCTCAGGGGGCTGTGAGCATACTCATAAGACCAGAACACCACTATTACAATCAGAATTTGAGAAAACCACCACACTGAGGCTATCTGCAACCAAGAAATTCATACAGAGTCTTTGTCACTGAAAGCACCCAGAAACAAAGTCAAACAACCCTACACAACATACAATATAGTCACATCCTCAAGGGGAAAAAAAAAATCCTGTCCAAATGAAAGTAAATTAAAAAATAAGCAGAAGATTTAATTTCTCCAGATGAGAAGGAACCAGCATAACAATTCTGGAAGTATGAAAAAACAGTGTGTTGACACCCCAGTGGATCATACTAACTCTCTGTCAATGGATCTTAACCAGGCCATGTGTGGTGGCTTGCACCTATAATCCCATCACTTTGAGAGGCTGAGGCAGGAGAATCACTTGAAGCCAAGAGTTCTAGAACAGCCTCAGCAGCATAATGATACCCTGTCTTTACAAAATATATTTTTACAAAGTTAGCTGGGCATGTTGGCATGTGTCTGTAGTTCCAGCTACTCGGGAAGCTGAGACAGGACGATCACTGGAGCCCAGGCATTTGAGGTTGCAGTGAGCTGTGATTGTGCCACTGCACTCCAACCTGGGCAACAGAGTGAGATCCTGTCCATTTAAAAAAAGGGGGGGGGGAAGTGGTAACCAAATTGAAACTTTTGAAATGTCAGAAACAGAATTTAAAATAATGATTTTAAAGAGGCCCAAGAGAAATCTGAAAATCAATACAAGAAATCAGAAAACAAATTCAGGATATGAATGAAAAATTTACCAAAAAGGTATAGATATTTTTAAAAAAACTTCTGGAAATGAAAAATTCATTGAAAAAATTACAAAATACAGTTGAAAGCTTTACCAATGAACTAGACCAAGCAGAAGAAAGAATCTCAGAATTTGAAGGCAAGTCTTTCAAATTAATCCAGTTAGACAAAAATAAAGAAAAAGAAATTTAAAAAATGAGCAAAGCCTTCAAGAAGTATGGGTTTACTTAAAATGTTCAAACCTACAAATCATAGGTATTCCGAAGCCAGAAGAAAAAGCAAAAAGTTTGGAAAACCTATTTGAGGAAATATTGGGAAAAACTTCCCTAGTCTTGCTAGAAACTTAGACATACAGATGCAAGAAGCTAACAGAACTTCAGGGAAATACATTGAAAGTTACAAGTCTTACTAAACGATTACACAAATGAGGCTACAAAGCAACTAGATAACAATTAACGTTATGGCAAGAACATTATGGCAAGAATTACCATTTGATCCAGCAATCTGGGTACGTACCCAAAGGAAAATAAATCATTATATCAAAAAGATACCTGTGCTCACACGTTTCGCAGTACTATATTCACAGTAGCAAAGATATGGAATCAACCAAGTGTACATCATTGGGTGATTGAATAAAGAAAATGCAGTATACACACACACACACACACACACACACACACACACACACACACACACACCATGGAATGCTACTCAGCCATAAAAACAAATGGAATCATATCATTTGTAGCAACATGGATGGAACTGGAGGCCATTATCTTAAGTGAAATAACTTACTAATAGAAATAAAAAGTCAAATACCACATTTCTCACTTATAAGAGGGAGCTAAATAATGTGTATACATGGACATAGAGAATGGAATAATAGGCATTGGAGACTCAGAAGGGTGAGGGAGTGGGAAGGTGCAAGGGGTGTGAGGAAAGAAAAATTACTTAATGAGTACAATGTACTACACTAAAAGTCCAGACAGACTTTACCACTGTACACTATATCCATGTAAGAAAACTGCACTTGTACCCCCTTAAATCTATAAAATAAAAAAAAATTTTCTTTTGCCTAGCTGCTATTACTAATAAATGCATACTTAATGACTTGAAGTATCCTGTAATTATATTCTTCCTTTCTGAACTTACCCAAAGTCAAACCAACAGCTCCTTTTGTTTTTAAAAATTACTTTTAGTCAGAGAATTTAGAGTTGAATATCAGATTTGATAGTTATGCCTAGAAAATGAAGTTGGTTATAATTTGTATAAACTTTCATTTGGGAAATACTTTCTCTTCCAAGAATAATTTATTCTCCTTTTCATAAGCAAAAAAGAACATTTGTTTTAATTTTAAATACAGATTCTACAGTAATTTATTAGGCATGTGCCTATAGCCAATAATTCTTTCCCCTACAGCAAAGGTTCAACGAACTATGCCCATGAGCCAAATTTGGCTTGACCTCCCAGCTTTTTTTTTTGTAAATAAAATTTTACTGTGACACAGCCACGGCTATTCATTTACTTATTGTCTGTAGTTGCTTTTGGCTGCAGTTCCACAGGTAAGTTGTTATAAGAGATCATATGAGCCTCAAAGCCCAAAATATTCACACTCTGACCTTTTAGAGAAAAAGTTTGCCAATCTTTGCCCTAGAGAGTAGTTAGTTCTCTTTGTGCTGTGGAAATTTCTCCTTTCTTTGTCTTTTATCACCATTTAAATTATTTCAGTTAAGCCTGTTTTCTTGTTCTCCTCTCTCCTACCTTGTCTGTTAGCTTCTAATCTTCTTTTTCTCCATCTCTCTCTCTCCTTTCATATCAGAATGGGTCTTCTAGCAGTATTTGAATTGAATGGTGAAGTGGAGCTAATGATAAGGAATACAAGTTCAAAGTATTAATAATTTGTTTCTTCAATACCATTCAGAAATCGAAGGCCTCAAAAAGAGAACCTTCAGTTCAATTAAATTTAAATCTCTATAGACCTAGAACTATATTTGACAAATAGAAAAGTATGTTACATGTTTCTTTCTTTTAAGGAACTTTAATTTATAACTACGTGCCATAGTAGTTTTGACCTGTTATATGAGTTGTTACTTCTCTCACAGTGCTTTACAAATTAGGACCTTGTTGAATGAATGAATATCAAATTGGCCCTAGATCTTAGCTTAGAGTAAGTGAATACTTAGTTTATTTATAAAAATTTAAATCCTTTATCAACTTAGATGCAAAATGTTGAGTTTCAAATATATTTTTTATTTCAAAATAACTTGTGAAATACATTTTTAAAACAGAATTTTTTTGATAGAGAAACTAAAATTAGTGAAAAAGTAAAGTAAGATGTTTAAATGTTTAAAAACATTTAGTTGATGTTTCTTACATCTGAAATTATTTAACACTGGATGCTTCATAATATTCATAATTGAAAATTAGTGAAATTTAGGAAAGTTTTTAATCCAAAATTTTACTGTTTATTTAGTACTTCATAGAACATTTGAAGAAGTTAATAGGAAATATCATGGCTAATTTGTATGATGGAAGATAAAGAAAGAACTGGATGTCAGAAGACCTAGGTCCTGTTCTCATCTCTTCTCCATAGTGTTATCATTTGTAGATGTATATCTTTTCTCTGTCCCCCAGTTTTCTCATTTTTGACATAGGTAAGGTAGTCTACAAGATCTTTCAAAGACTTCCAGTTCTAAAATTCTTTGTTATATTGTATTTTAAGGTCCTTGCTATGGGATAGACTTAAAGGCATTTTCTTCCACTATTTTCTCTTCTATATTTAGTAGTATTGTGTTAAATTAATGCAGGATTATCTTCATTTACATTGTAATAATTGTTATAAATCATTTATGCAACAAACATTTATTGAATTTCAATATAGTATTTGTTTCTACATTTTACTGCTTAAATTATGACACTTAATGAAAGTACTGAAAGTTATAAAAATATAAAGTGATTACTTGGATCTAAACTGTAAAGTTGTAAGGCAGGTTAAGTATGATAAATATTTAGCAGTTTGGTAAGGACCATCATTTCCTTATTGCCTGATACTTGTGACTTTCCAAGTCTCTTTGTGGCATTTGATTATTTTAACATAAAAGTAATAATTGAAATATGTGCTGAATACTGTTGCTTCTAATACAGATGTAACAATAGTGCCTGAATTTACCCTTATGGAATAAGGCATAAATAAATAACATAAAATAAAAGGCATCCAGATAGAAAAGAAAGAAATAATACTGTATTCACAAGAACATGATTGTTTATATAAAAATTAAAAGAATCTATACAATTGTTATCAGAAGTAATAAGTGAGTTTAGCAAGGTTATAGGATATAAGTTCGATATCTGATAACCGTTTGTATTTATAAATACTAGCAAGGAACAACTTGGAAATGGAAATTAACAAAAACATTTTTAAGAGCATTAAAAATACAAAATACATTTACACTAGTACCAAAAAATGAAGTACTTAGGTATGAATCTAACATAATATGCACAGGGTCTGTATACTGAAAACAGTGGAACACTGGTGAAAGAAATAAATGAAAGTTTGAATAAATGGAAAAATAAACTGTGTTCATGGATTATAGGGCTCAATTTTGTTAATATGTCATTTCTCCCTAATTTGATCTATGTGTAGGTTCTAAAATTCAAATAGAAATGTTTGAAATAACCAAAATAGCATGTAAAAAGAACAAAATTAGAGGCCTAATGCTACCTGATTTGAATACTTTTATCAGTCTACAGTAATCAAAACAAAACAATATGATACTGGCATAAATACAGGCAAATAGATCAGTGAAACAGAATGGAGAGTCTATATATAGACCCATCCGTATATTGACAACTAATTTTTGGCAAAGGTGCAAAGGCAATTCAACACAGATAGATTCTCAACGAATGGTACTGGAACAATTTAATATTAATATAAAAAAAACCTTTGAAGCTTGCTTTTTTACCACATAAAAAGTTGACTGAAAAATGGATCATAGACCTGAATATAAAACGTCTTGAAGAAAATATAGGAGAGGCTGGGCGCGGTGGCTCATGCCTGTAATCCTAGCACTCTGGGAGGCCGAGGCGGGAGGATTCCTTGAACTCAAGAGTTTGAGATCAGCCTGAGCAAGAGTGAAACTCCGTCTTTACTAAAAATAGAAAAAAAATTAACTGGGCGTCATGATGTGTGCCTGTAGTCCCAGCTACTCGGGAGGCTGAGTCAGGAGGATCACTTGCGCCCAGGAGTTTAAGGTTGCTGTGAGCTAGGCTGACACCATGGCACTCTACTCAGGGTAATGGAGTGAGACTCTGTCTCCAAAAAACAATATTGTTTGACCTTTGACCTTGGTTTAGGCAAAAACTGTGAATATTCCAAGAGGAATTGGAGGAGAACATCTTTCAGACTTTAGGGTAAGCAATGATTTCTTAGACAAGACAAAGAAAACACTAATCATAAAAGGAAAAAAAAACCCCAACCAATTATAATGGATTTCATCAAAATAAAAACTTTGTTCATCAAAAGACACTGTTAAAAAACTGTATAACCAAGTTATATTTCTAGAAATTTTAAGAAAAAAATATTTGCTTATTGCTGAAAATGTGCTTAAAAAGGAATACAAAGCACCCTTAAAATACAATAAATTTAAAATAACTCTAAAATGTACAAAAAATTGGAATAGACTGTTCACAAAAAAATATATGAATGGCTAATAAACACAAGGAGAATTGTCCTATGTATTTAGTTATTTAAGAAGTACAAATTGAGACTACAGTGAGATACTTTGATGCACCCGCTAGGAAGACTATGATTTAAAACAACAACAAACATGACAACACTTCATTGTTTGTGAGGATTCAGAGGAATTTGACTTCCAATAACTTGCTAGTCAGGGTATAAAACATGTAAAATGGGATAAGCATTTTACAGAAGTGTTTGACAGATTCTTATAAAATTAATATGCACTTAACCCTGTGACCTACCAATTCTACTCCTAGGTATTTACTTAAAAGAAATGAAATCATATGTCTATAAAATCTTGTATATTTATGTTTATAGCAGATTTAATTCATAGGACCATCAAAATGGAAGCTTCCCATATGTCCATCAACAGGAGAATGGTGCATTCAAATAAATGTGTTATTCATCAATAAAATGAGGGAACTATTTACATGCACAGAAACATGGATAAATGTAAAAATTATCATTATGCTCAGTGGAAGAAAGGAAACACAAAAGAGTACATTTATATGAAGGTCAAGAAGAGACAAAACAAATCTATAAAGAAGAAATCATAACGATGCTTTTCTTGAGGGAACTTTTGGGGTGATGGGAATGTTCTGTATCTTCATAGGGATATGGATTACTAGTTGATATATTTGTCAATAGCTATTGCAGTGTTAACACTTAAGATTTGTGTACTTTTTACTGCATGTAAATTAAATTTCAGTAAAGAAAATAAAGGGGAATTATGTGCATAATTTTTTGCTACATTTTAGAATTTCTGGTTTTATTGAAATTTTATTGGTACTAAATGTTGTAACAATGGCTCTTTTCAGTAGATTCAGAGATGCCTATATTTATAGAATGCTGGTAGGGTAGCTAGAACCAAACTATTTGTATCTAGAATTTACTAAGTGTGGATTACATATGGTTTATGGACTATCTATGCTTCATATTTCTATGAGCTGTCCTATGAAACTGTGACATAATTCTCATGAATCTTATTCTAAGTGGTTATCTGAGATATGCAGTGAGAAAAAATAGCATGAACATGAGTGAAATAAGATAAAAAGATGTAAATGGAAATAATTTTTTAGAGGGAATTAAAGTATAGTTAAGAAACATTAAACTGTAAAGAGCTAAGGAACTAGGAAAGATAAAACTCTGATGGTTGCCTTAGGAGAAAAAAGAATCTTAATAACTTGGAAGCAAATGGCCTCATAACCTTTATTTCCAGATATTTCTTCTTATAATTTTTAGAATATCAGATGAAACAAAAAGGCAACAAAGATGCTTAGCTCTTTGGTGCCACTTTCAGTGAATTATGCAGGTTCAATAAACACTTGGTAGACATAATGAATGAGTGAAAGCTGTAATATTTAATACTAATGTCTTTAGCATGACTGATGTCTTTTCTGCAGTGTATTTATCTTTTATTGACAGAAAAGATAGACTTGATTGATCCATAGACTTGCAGATATATAATAACCTGTTCTCATATAGCCAATGCTTAAGAGACTCCCTTATTTGTAAGAGTATGATATGAGCTCTGAAAGACAAAGTGTCTCTTTTGAAAAGGATGTTTAATATGTTATGATAATTGGTTTGACTCTTTAGAAGTCAGTCTGTTCTCTTGGAATAAGTAACTTAAATATGTTTAATGTCAATATTTAGGTGAAAAAAAGAATCTTTATTTCCATTTTCGTCTGAATAAAACTTGAACCATTCTCAAGTTTCCTTCGTTTAAGCAACCCATAAATAGAGTTTTAATATATGCCAGTTTGCTCAGAACAGTCCCAGTTTATGTATGCTGCCCTGGCATTCTGCATAGATTGGCATTTGTTATGGATTTTTATATGAAATAATTTATTAAGAGTTGCATTAAAATAAGCTGGGGTGTGTTTGGTAGGTCTCCACTTTGTACTTAAATGCATCTCCTACCATGATTTCTAACCATGTGGGCTGCATGTGGAGTGAAGAATTCTCAACTGAAATACAACCAGCAATAATCCATCTTTTTCCAAACTTTTCAAACACAAGATAGCTAGCATTTCTGTTTTAAGGATAAGATTCAAGATGCCCACTGATAAAACAAAGTGAGATAGAACATTCTCCGGTATTAATAGGAATGTTTAACATTGCTGTCCCACTTCCATGTGGTGTATTGGCCAGTTTAGTCATGACTCATTCTTTAGCATTTGAGATGCAGGACGCAAGAATGGTGGAGGACTTTGGTGATTATAGATGGGGTATATGTGACATATGTGCAGGAAATAGAGGCTGAACATTCCTGTTGTAGAATTTATAGAAAATAGTCCAGATATTTTTTCTACAGTGGTTTTGCTCATTCATTGTATAGTGTAAATTTACAGTTATTTATGTGTTTTATTATTTGGTAATTTTTTAAATTTTTCAATAAATATTTTATCAGCAGGGTGCTAACAATGCAAATGCATTTTTACTGATGAATATGTAACTTGTACAAAATTTTTGTTGACATTTGCCATCCACTAGGGGGCTCACAGTCACTGAACATATGCATGCAAAAAGAAAAATATATATGGTGAAGAAGCAACACGTTTAGCAGAGTTGTTTTAAGAAAACTTAAAGATGATAAAATAATACAGATGTAGAAGGTGTATTTTACATATTGTTCTGTGAAGCATGACTTTTCTTTTAGATTAAATGGCTATTGTTTTCAATTTCAGTCAATTTTAATTCCAAGTTTTTTTGTGCACTCAAAAGTAAATTATTGGCTCCATTAACAAAACAACTTCACCACACCAGTAAATGTTGACATTTTGAAAAGCATTTTAAACCAATGCTTTTCAACACTAAGACATTGAAAATTTTCTTTACAAAAGTAAGGGAGGAATTGAACAGATTAAACAAATTTCATGATGCAAGAGTCATGTGTAGCTTCTTCATCAATGTATTTATAGCACTTCACACAGTAATTTATACATAGTGGAGCTCATTGAGTAGTTGTTGAAAGACTGAATGAATGGATAAATAAAATACCTTAAGGAAAAAGTGGATGAATTATAAGGATTTTGATTGTCTGACAGAACCTTAAGAAAAGATTGAGGATAGACCTTACAAACAGTTGGAGTTATGGACTCAAATACTATGAACTCTGTCTCAGTATCTTGTCTTTATTTTTCAGTGTGTCTGTTCTCTTGTGTCTCTCCAAAACAGTTTTCACTGTTCAACTGTTCTGCATGGTGTGAAAAATGACTACCAATAGAAATTTGTCAAATAAATGAATGAAAAGAGTTTTTGTAGTAGCCTTCATATTGAAAATCAGTACATATGTATATATATCATACATTCTACTTGTGAGTTGATGTAAGTTAACTTAAATAAAAGCTATTTAGAAAGATTCAGTAATAGAGAAACAAAACTTTGCTATGTAAATACAGTTAAGATCTAAGATAACACATAGTTGAATTGGAATTTACACTAATTAGGGTTGAGATAGATAAAACACAAATATAAACTCTGCTATATGAAAGCTGTTAAAATGTCTCACAATTTTATTACATAATGGTACACATATAAGTATATATTTAGCATGGGCTGTATGCATTTTGATCTAACATTGAATACCAAAATTGTTCTCGCCAGTGGACTATAAAAAATCCTCTCTAAAAGAGGTGTAAATAATATTTTGTTTCATGCCTCTTAAGGTGGGTACAAAGACAAGAGTAACAACTCCTGAACTCATTCATAGCTTACAATTCTGAATTATCGTTTCTTTTCTGGTGTTAAAGCTTACCACAACTTAGACATTTTTAAAAAAGTTTGTTACTTTTCTTCATAAGTTGGAAGTAAAAAATGAAGTAACATATGAAAGTACATATTTTAATTTTAAAATTTTTTATTAATGCATAATAGATGTACATATTTTAGGGATATATGTGCTATTTTGATACATTCAGATAGAGTGTGTAAAGATCAAATTAGGGTACTTAGGATATTCATCACCTTAAACATTTATCTTAATGCTAGGAACATTCGACTTATTATCTTCTAGCTATTTTGAAATGTACAATAGATTTTCATTAATTATAGTCACCCTAATAATTTATTGAACACTAGGTCTTATTTCTTCTGTTGCAAATGAGAGGATTTCATTCTTTTTATGGCTGAATAATATTCCATTGTGTATGTGTACCACATTTTCTTTATCCGTTCATTTACTGATGGGCACTTCGGTTGATTCTCTATTTTGGCTATTGTGAATAGTGCTGCAATAAACATGGGAATGCTGATATTTTTGATATATTTATTTTCTTTCTTTTGGATATATAGTCAGTTGTGGAATTGTTGAATTGTTGGTAGTTCTATTTTTAGTGTTTTGAGGAACCTTTATATAGTTTTCCATAGTGACTTTACTAATTTATATTCCCACCAACAGTGTATAAAGGTTTCCCTTTTTCTACATCCTCACCAGAATTCATTTTTCCCTGTCTTTTTGGCCCACCAACAGTATGTGAAGGTTTCCCTTTTTCCACAACCTCACCAGCATTCATTTTTCCCTGTCTTTTTGAAAAAGCCATTTTAACTGGGGTGCTATGATATCTGCAGATGCTTCCTTTTTGCACATTATTGTTTTTTTCTTTCAGATTGAAGAACTCCCATCTTGTAAGACAGGTCTAGTAATGGTGAATTCCCTTAGCTTTTGTTTGTCTAGGGAAAACTTTATTTCTCCTTTGTATTTGAAAGATAGCTTTGCTGGATACAGAATTTTGGGTGGCAGTTTTTTTCTTTCAGCACTTTGAAAATGTCATCACACTCGCTCCTTGCTTATGTGGTTTCCATTGAGAAGTCTGTTGCCAGACAAATTTGAGCTTCTTTTTATATTATTTGCTTCTTTTCTCTTGCTGCTTTTAGGATCCTTTCTTTGCCGTGACCTTTGAGAATTTGATTATTATTGCTTCAGTCGTGATCAGGGTACAAATTAGCTGTGTCCTGCTCAGGGTCTCTCACCAGGCTGAATTCAAGTTGTCATCTGATGCTCAGAGTCCTCTTCCAAGCTCACTGGATATTGGGAAAATTCATTGCCTTGCAGTTGTGTGACAGGTCTTCAGCTCTTCGAGGCCACCCACTGTTCCCTACCAAGTGCTATGGCCACTTCTCCATAGCATTGCCCTTTGTTTCTTTCTTTCTTTTTCTTTTTCTTTTTTTTTTAATTTATTTTAGGATGTTATGGGGGTACAAACATTTTGGTTACATGTTATGATTTTGCCACACTCAAACCATGATTTGAGGCATGCCTTTTCCCCCCTAGAACACTCACTATGTTCATTAGTTGTGAGTTTACCCACCCCCAAACCCCTGATCCCTGAAGAATATTACTACCGTGTGAGCACCATAGTGTTTATCAGTTAGTGCCAATTTGATAGTGAATACATGTGGAGCCTATTCTTCCATTCTTGTGATACCTCACTTCGGAGGATGGGCTCAAGTCCTGTCCACGAAAATATAAGAGGTGCTAGATTACCGTCATTTCTTATAATTAAGTAATATTCCATTGTATACATACACCAAATTTTATTAATCGACTCTTAAATTGATGGGCACTTGGGTTGTTTCCACATCCTTGCAATAGTGAATTGTGCTGCCATAAACATTCGGGTGCAGATGTCTTTATTATAGAATGTCATTTGTTCTTTTGGGTAGATGCCTAACAGTGCTATTACTGGATCAAATGGTATTTCTATTTTTAGCTCTTTGAGGTATCTCCAAATTCTTTTCCACAGAGGATGCACTAATTTGCAGTCCCACCGGCAGTGTAAGAGTGTTTCTATCTCTCCACATCCTTGCCAGCATTATTTCTTTAAAAGCCAGGAGGAGAGTGTCTATGCTACTTGGGATTTTTCTGTCTTCTGTCTCTGACCTCTAAACTTTCTTTTAAGGGACTAACATGATTAATCAGGCCCACCCTGGATAATCTCCCTTTTGATTAATTTAAAGTCAACCAAGAAAGGACCTTAATCACATATGCAAAATTGCCTCACTTTTTGTCTTATAATGTAACCTAATCATGGGCAAGATATCACATCATCTTTACAGATCCTGCCCATAGTAAGGAGAAGGGTGACACAAGGTATGTATACCAAGTGGTGGGAATTGTAGGAACCAACTTAGAATTCTGCTTACCTGAGGTTGCAAATACTTTCCCCCAACTTATTATCTTTTGACTTTGCTTATATTGTTTTTTTTAGTGCATAAACATAAACAGGTCATGGTGGAATGTATTTTTTTTCTTCTATGGCTGTTGACTTGTTTTTTCTTTGTCAATGGAAATAGTCACTTCCCATAAAATTAACACTTTTATTAATAAAATAAGTCAGTGGTGTTTAGCATATATTTAACTTTGTGCACCATCACCACTATCTAATTCCAGGATATTTCCACAACCCTAAAAAGAAACTCTAAGCCCATTAGCAGTCACTCTTCACTCTCCTCCTCCATCAGCCTTCTGGCAACCACTAATCTACTTTATGTCACTATGGATTTGGCTATTCTAGACATTTCATGGAAATAGTATACAATATGTGGCCTTTTGTTCTTGGCTTTTTCACTTAACATAATGTTTTCCAAGTTCATCTATTACATAGCATGATTTAGTAATTCATTCCTTTTTATTACTGAATAATATTTCATTATATGGATATAATGTATATCCAGTATTTCATATATGGATATGCATTTTGTTTATTCATTCATCACTTGTTGAGCATTTGAGTTGTTTCTACTTTTTGGCTATGATGAATATTGCTACTATTAATGTAAACATTAGTAAGTGTTACGTGGACATGTTTTTAATTGTCTTGTCTGTATTTTTTATTATAGTCATGCCAGTGAGTGTGAAGTGGTTTTGATTTGTATTTCTTTAATGAATAATGATGTTGAACATCTTTTCTTGTGCTCATTGGCCATTTATATATCTTCTTTGGGGAAATTTCTGGTCAAATCCTTTGTTGGAATTATTTTCTAAAGGCCCTTTCTTCACTATGATTAAAAAATATTCCTATGATTTCTTCTAATACTGTTATGATTTTACTTTTACATTGTAAGACACTGATCTATTTGAAATTTATTAGAGTATGGTGTTAGGTGGGATTATTGTATGTTAGGGTATATTTATAGATGTCCTGTTCTCTTCTATTGACCAATCTGTTCAAAGATTGTATCTAGTTTAAATAAAACCCCATTTCTATTACTTAATCAGTTTGAATTATTAGTTATTGAAAGCAAGAAACTTGGCAGCATGAGCTTTATTAATGCATTTAAATTCATATATATTTAAATAGCTTTCTTGTAGTGCACATTGGATTATGCAATGAATGAATTATGAAGAAGTGGAAAGGTCCTGGGGGAGTGGGAAGGTGATGTTTTTCCAATAATACTTTTTTCAGTTATATAGTTTGAATATATTAGTAGCCAGAGTAGAAAGTGAGAAGAGAAATAGAAAATATGATAGATTTGAAGAATGGAAGAGCCCTTCTCTATATTGTATTGAAGGAAATGGCACTGATAAGCAGAAAGACAAGAAAGGGCTCACTTCCGCTTTTAAGAATAAGGCTGTATTTATCATTTCTCCCACCAGATGGCGAAGGTGCACCCTGAAAGCAAACAATTTACAATTCTGTTGCTATTCCACCTGAATTAGTTGCAGAGATGGTTTTGGCTTATAAGTGAATTAAGTTGACTTTTTTTTTTGCTGCTTAATAGTTGTTTAATGATTAGGTAAGTACAATCTGTTTTGCACATACGTTAAAAAAATCCAGACAAGTTACATAAGTTGGACATAGGCTTTCTGGCTGAATTTATGGGGTTGCACTGATAACTAGGAGTAAATCTTCATATCCATAGAAAACTAAAAAGTTGAAAATTGTTGTGCGTGTCCCTCTTGGATAGGAGGCTAGTTGGTTGAAGGAAGGAGGAGGGAGAGTTAAGTTGACATTTGAGATTGTGGAAAACAGGACAGCTTATGTATCATTGCCTTTCATATTCAAATATGATATTTATTCCCAATTGTTTATCTCTGGTTCTGAGATCTCTATGTATCAGACTTGTATTTACAAATGCAAATTTAACAGTCTTACTCCTTGTTCCACAAGTTCTCCAAAATCAAAATGTTCAGAATCTAAGTATATATACTCCCTCCCAAATTAGCACTTTCTTTGTCATTTGCTAGCCCAGCTGATTGCACCATAACTCATCCCCCTGCCCAAGTAAAGATACTTAGGTATCATTTTCTAATCCTCTTCCTCTTGACTTTCATATTATATTTATTTATGTTTTTCGTCAATTTCATCCCTGCAATATATCTTGTATCCAGTCTTCCTTTCCAGTAGAGATATTGTCACTGCTCTTGTTTAGGCATTAACTTTGTTTTGCCTCCTTTCTGGCCTTCTACTTCTCAGCTTTATTTACTTCTCTCCATATACTACTTTGTTTCCTGAGCCATGATGTCATAGTACAAATGTGTTCATTTTGTACAGGTCAAAGTCAGTACAAAGTCATTCATTTGCTCACTTTTGATGCCTCCCCATTTTGCACCTAAAGTTCAAATTTTTAGCTTTCTATATGAAATGAATATTTATTGAGTACCTTAAATGGTTTTAGGCTTTGTGAGAAAAAAATTTAAGGCATTTAATTTTAATTTTCATAATGTAGAAGATAGTATTTAAGATAGTTTTTTTATACTGAAATAATTTCTCAAGATCCTAAAATTAGAGGTAGAGTTTCAATTGAAACATAGGTTTTTCTGACTTAAAAAAGCTTGTCATTCCATGTTTTGAGGTTCACTATTGTCTATGCTTTCTCACCTCATCTCCCACCATTTTTTTCCTTTTTCTCAAGTAACTTATAATCTAGCTATAGCAGATAACTAGTGAATTAAAAAATTTCATTCTTAAAATTTCAAGTATTTGCTCCTACTGTTCCTCTTGTCTAGAATTGTTCTAGCTATGCATATATTCAACAAGTATATGTTGAGTGTTGATTGTGTGTCAGATAGATTTCTAGGTGCTGAGGTACAGCAGTGGACAAAATAGACAAAATCCTTCACATAAATTACTTTTTAGTTGAGAAAGATGAAAAAAAAAGAAATAACTAGTGTGTTGAATAGTGCTATAACCTTTCGGGCCTATGCATTTGGCTGTATAGACTGTGCATAGCAGAACTCCAGGGGGTGCCATTCGCTTAAATGTCAGTGCCATGGCCTGGAGTTCTGTACTTCTGAAGTCCTGGTGACAAGTGCTATGGAGGAACATATTAAGTCATGGGCAGAGGGAAAGAGATTTTTTTTCGGGGATGGGGAGGCAGTTAATTTTAAATAGGGGCCTTGGGAGGGCCTTGCTTAACACTGAGTTAGGATTGAAGGAAGTGAAGAAGTAAGACCTGTGCCTCTTTGAGGGAAGGGCGGTCCAGGCAGAGAAATAACAAGCACCAAGATCCTTAAGTGAGAGTGTGACTTGGCACGTCTGCCTAAATCCTAGTTTTTTCTTTAAAGCCAAGCTCAAGTGTCCCTAGTTACACGCACACTTCCTGTATTTTTTTCAGCCAGAATTATATTTTTGCTTATAAAGGATACCTTTATCAAAGCACTTGCCACTGTCTGACCTTAGTACATGTATTGCCAATGTTTCTGGTTTTTCTTACTCAATTTTGAGCAACTTGAGGGCATACCGTCTTTTACATCTTTGTGTCCATACATACCTAGTTCAGATTCTAGAAATAGTAGCTACTCATTGAGTGTTAATTGAATTGGAATGAATTGAAATAAATTGAATCACTGAAAAAAACTAGTAGATAATCAATTATCTTTTCCATACCTGTTACCATTATCCTGTGTTTAAAAAATTGAATTTATGTAAAGATTTGGTAATTTTCTCTGCCTCTTAGCCTTATTTTTCCCCTAATGTCTTTGTAAAATCCTGTTAACATGCATAATGGAATTAAACTACTGGTCGCTACATACAAGATTGATCTCTAGATCAGTCTTATGTCCATTGTTTCTTAGAAACTTGCAATGATGATAGAACATTTTAAGTGCATTGGCATATTTTTAAAGAAATTCTTATGCCTATTTGCTTTGATATTAAAGAATATGCTTTAATATCTTTCTGTGTCCCATGCTGTTCTATTTTTGGGTAGGGAGACCTAAGTCCCAGTTTGTCACAGCCAGTTTTGACTTACACATGTTGTTCTAGCATAATTATTAAGAGCACCCGTTTAACTGTCACATGTATCCTGATGTGGGTGATGAATTACATGGTCTTCCTACTCCTTTAACAGGCTTTGCATGTGATATCTATTAATAGTACACAATACTGCAAAGTACTTGTTAGATTTACTGAAAGTTTCCAATGGAACTACACTGTAGCAAATATTACTTCAGGTACTTAGTCTACACTATTTATTGAATGTATATTTTATTTGTAACACAGTTTATATGATGAAATATAGAGATAGTAGAAGATGCTCTGTGCCATATGAATTTATAATCGAATAAATAAGGCAGGATTAATAATGTAGTTATATAAACAAATATGTGAGACTAACAAATATAAATGTAACAAAATATATATATATATAAAAGTAGTCAGAGTTAAATGAACAAATTTAAATGATGGGACCAAATAGAACAGTGTGGGGAAAGTTTATAGGTTTGTTAAAACTTGCAACAAAATTTTAACAAAAGAATTTTAAAAACAAGAGATACAGCATGGTATAAAGTAGTAGAAAATCAAACTTGTGTAATGTAGAAGTTCCTAGATTATCAGTGTTTCTTCTGCTACTCTTATTTTGTTTTATTTTGGTTCTTAGAGGCAGTGAAGTTTGTTAATCATATTTATCAGTTTACAGCATTTCAGTAATCTGTGTAAGATCCCTCTATTGTGTTTTTTTCCCTCAAGTTAGTATCTTTGCATAATATAGTAATACAGTGTTGTTTTGTGTATATGTTTTAAATTACATAAATGATATGCTTTCTATTTTACATATGAAAAGATTTATTCATGTGGGAATATCAGTTAATTGTTCCAGACTACTGTCTGTGGTAGACAGAATAATGGTCTCCAAAAATGTCTACCTCTTGATTTCTGGAACTTCTCCTGTAAATATGTTACCTTATATGGCAAAAGAGGGGTGGGGAACCTGTGGCCTCAAGGCCACATGTGGCCATCCAGATCTCCAAGTGTGGACCCTTGACCGAAAGAAATTCAAAGCAGGAGAGGGAATTGATGGGCCATTGTTGAGTTTGATGATGGAGGAAGATGGCCATGGGTCAAAGAATATGGCAACTTCTAGAAGCTAGGCACTATCTTCAGTTTATAGTCAGCAAGAAAATGGGGACCTTAGTCCTGCAACTACAAGGAATTGAATTCTGCCAACAACTTGAATGAGCAAAAAACGGATTTTCCCAAAAACCTACAAAAAGGAACTCAGTCAACACTTTAATATTAGTTCCATGATGCTTATACCAGACTTTCTGACCTACAGAACTGTAAGACAACAAACTGGTGTTATAAACCACTAAATTTTTTTTACAGCAACAATAGAAAACTGCTATATACTCCCTAGTGTGTATCTACTGCATTTTATTTGACATTCCACTAGTGATGGATAATCTAGGATTTGTCAAAACTCCTTATTACTATTATACAAAGAGTGAGTCAGTGAACATCCTTATACATGTCTCCTTATGGATCTATGCAAGACTTTCTCTGTAGTCTGTATATTTAGGTATGTAACAAATGTGACATAGGTTATATATACTTTATTTCAGTAGTGTTGTTCTCAAGAATGGCTCTGTCCACCCTCCTACTTGTAGTGCTTAAGGATTTCCCATGTCATTACCAACATTCCCATGTTGATCTTCTTGAGATTTTTGCTTTTTGCCAACCTGGCAGATATGAAGGGGGTACTTTTTTTTATTAGTTTGCAATTTCCTGGTTGCATTGAAGTCAAGCATCCTTTCATATATGTATTAGCTATTTGGGTTGCCATTACTGTGAATTGTTTATTTATATTATTTGCCCAGTTGAAAAAATTAGCTTCCCATTGTTTTTGTCAATTGTTTATTTGTTGAGCAGGCATTTTAATTTTGATGCAGTAAAATTCATTACTTTTCTAACTTTATAGTTTGTGATCTTTTAGTCATGATTAAGAAGGCAGTCCTCACTCAAAATCCCTAGATTACACTTTTATATTAGCTTTATTGTTTTACCTTTCTCATGTATATCTTATTATCAATTTGGAGTTCACTTACAGATATGACAGAGTATGAATTCAAGCTTATTTTTTGCTATCTAGTGAGCTGTTGTTCCGAGCAGCATCTATTAATCTATTTTCACACCACTGGGTTTTGGTACCACCTCTGTTTATAATGTACTCCTATAATGTAATTGGGATGTCTTTGAGCTCTCTCTTCTGTTCCATTGGTTTATTTATCCTGTGACAGTACCACACTGTCAATTTTTTTTTTAAGATTCATTGGGATTTTTTACATAAATGATTATTGTACCTATAATGAAGAAAGCCTTACTACTTACTTTTCAAGTTGTAAGCAATAAAATTTCCTTTTCTTGTCATCTTTTACTGGCTGGTGCCTCTACTAACAATAAGTAGAAAGGATGAGAGTAACATCTTTGCTTTGCTTCCAATCTTAGGGTGAATGCTTTGAGTCTTCACAATCAAATGTGATATTAGCTGTAGGTTTTTCATAGATGTCCTTTATCTGATTGAGAAGATTGCCTTCTATTACTAGCTTGCTGAGAATATTTTCATAAATCGTTGTGGAATTTTGTCGAGTGCTTTTTTTCTGTCTCTATTGAGATGATAACATTAGAGGAATGCTGGCTTCATAAGATGAGTTAGGTAGAGATATTCTATCTTCAGTTTTCTGGAAATTTATATAGAGCTGTTATTATTTCTTTTTGAAATGTTTGGTAGAATTTGCCTGTGATGCCATTTGGGCCAGGAATTTTCTTGTACTTAGGTTTTTAAAGACTATGAATTCATTTTCTTCATTGGATATAGAGCTATTCAGGTCACTCACTTATTCTTGAGTATATAGATATTTATTTATTTATTTAGAGACAAAGTCTTACTCTGTTGCCCAGGCTAGATTGCAGTGGCACAATCATAGCTCACAGCAACTTTAAACTCCTAGGCTCAAGCAATCCTCCCACCTTAGCCTCCTTAGTAGCTGGGACTACAATAGGCGTGTGCCACCACACCTGGCTAACTTTTTTATATTTGTAGAGATGGGGTCTTGCTATGTTGTTTAGGCTGGTCTTGAACTCCTGGCCTCAAGCAAATCTCTTGCCTCGGCCTGCCAAAGTGCTGGGATTATAGGTGTGAGCCACTGTGTCCAGCCCGAGCACATGAATATTTTTACAGGCTAGTTTTGTAAGCCATGATATCTATATTCATTCTGGGGATGTCTCACTAATCATTTGAAAACTGTTTTTTCCCCCCTTTTAAAATGATGGAGACAGAATAAGACATCTTGATAAGAGTACTCCTTTTCAACTTTTCCATGTTCCATACTGATCTATATCCTATACTTATATTTCATTCCAATTTCAACTCATCTTTATATTTGCCAGTACCTTTGGGATAATTTCAGTGATCATCCCTTTATGTCTCTGGCTGGAGTTTGTGTCTTTTTACTTTTCATCCAAAGACATTCAATCATAGTTATTTTCCTTTGCCTTAGAGAAGCCTTGCCTTTTAGTCTACTACCCACTTGTTTTGTTCTTCTTATTAGAAGTTAACGGAACATTATCTACTTTCTTTAGAGTATGACTTGACCAGATTGTTCACTTTTGAAGTAGTTGCTTTCAGTCATACTTCAACTACTATAAACCAATATCTCCAAATTAGTGATATTTAACTAACTGAGATACTACTTATTACTTGCTATTTCTTGACAGTGTCTATAAGTTCATTTTTAACAGCTTTTATTGAGTGTTATATATTCATTCATAATACATCATTTTGGTATTGATAATAGTGTCAAGGAAAATGCTTTAGTAGTGAAATGAGAAAAAAGGAAAGGAAAGCTAAAAAAACATTAAAGTGGGGGTAATTTTTTAGCCAATGGTGATGGTTTTGTTAGCCAGCAGCAATCTTTTTGAAGCTGTTGCTGAGAAAATTGTAGGTTAACACCAAAATGGCCATTTTGAGACTTTTTAATTTATTCCAACGCTAATGTGTATCTTAGATTACTCAAGTCTCTCATGCATTAAAATACAAAATTTAGTAAATTACTATTAGTTCTTAACTGATATTTGTATCTATCCTTATACAATCTTTTCCACAAATATTTTACAGATATATTGGCAGTAGAAGTGTAAGTGTGAGTCTGCACAGTGGCCTGTGGGAGTATATTGCTTCTAGTTGGGCTTTTATAGCAATATTAATGTTATATACTGACTTCTAGGGTATCTCAGCCCACCTCTTTCCTTACTTTTTGGCTCTCCCAATACACACCAGTGAAGTAGTTCTGATATTGGTCAAGGGTATAATGGATAAGGGCTACAAAATTGGGCTGTCATACTGAGGTGAAACAAGAAAATGGGCTGGTGGTTGTAGAAGTGTTTATTTAGATCTTTTAGTAAAGTGAATAAAGTGGTAATAAATGAAACTGTTTTAAAGTAAATTCTTTCTTTCATTTGCTTCACTGGATACTTTCCTTTCTTATAGCCAATCTGCTAAGATAGGCCTCTGATGAACCAGTTGGAAACTACCCTTTGGAAGATCAAAGGGGAAGAAGGGTGAGACTAAGGAGCCAGCCACTAGATTTGTCTTGTCTAGTACTGAAGCTTAAGGAGCACGAATAGTTTTTTCAAGGCTCGTATAAGGTCTAGCCATCTCACTAGAGTTAAAAAAAAAAAAGAAAGTTGGAGTAAAAGCTTTTCATGAAGATAGAGATACATTTTCCTATTGCCTATCTTAAACTGTTCAAGGATTCAGACATTTAAATTTATCAATTCATAATATCATGAATTCAGCATCATGGTGGAGCCTTTGAATTTTCTTATACTCATTTATACTGAAGCATCTGTCTTCATATTCTCTGCCTTCCTGTTTGTTACTATAGATAAACATCTCTGCTCTAACTGTATGTAGAATCTACCCTATTTTTGTCTACTCAAAGACACATCTCCTACAATTCTCTGAAATAAAGTACGGAATTGGGTGGGGAATGTTTAAACATTTACAAAAATAATTATCATAATTCAAATTTTTATGCTAAGTGATATGAGAAGCTAAATAATTTGAATAATTTCATTTTATACTGGGGGCTTGACTAAGGGTTTTAAAACAATAAGCAGTAGTAGTAATACTACTTGGAGAAAGTAGTATTTCTTATCTTTTCTCATGTGTCAAATGTAAGAAATAGTGTAGATTAGAGTGATGTTTCTCAAACATTTTGGGTCTTGGGGCCTCGTCACTATCTAAAAATGTCTGAGTACTTCAGAGACCTTTTGTTTATGTGGATTATATTTATCCATATTTACTATATTAGCAAGTTCTCATTACTATATGAGAAAAAAATTTAAAATATATTTATTAATTAATTTAAAAATAATAGTGAACTCACTGCATGATAACTAACCATATGTAGTAGACAGAATTCTAAGTTGACCTGCAATGACCTACCCTTCCTTTGGGTACAAAAGCTATGACTTGCTTCTAGTTAGTAGAGTATGGCAAAGATGATGGGATAGCCAATTAATGTGATTACATTATATTATATTAGACAATATCTTAAAAAGGAGCAAGAGAGTCTTCTGCTGGCTTTGTGAGAGGACCATGTGGCAGGAATCTGTGGGAGGCCTCTAGAAGCTGAGTAGCTGCTGGCTAACAGCCAGCAAGAAAGTGGGGACCTCAATCCCAGAGGCACAAGGAACTGAATTCTGCCAACAATCACAGGAGTTTGAAAAAGGATCCTGAGCTCTAGAAAGAAGCACGGTCTAGCTGACGCCTTGATTGTAGCCTTGTGAGACCCTGAGCAGAGAACCCATTTAAGCTGTACTTGGACTCTTAACCTATGGAAACTGTAAGATAATAAATGTATGCTTTTTTTAAGTCACTAAAAATATGGTGATTTGTTTTGCAGTAATGGAAAACTAAGAAAGGATAGTTCAAAGAAAAAAAAAGTTAAAGAAAAGAAAAATTTAGTGAGAAAAGTGGATTATTTTACATTTTTGGGAAATTAATAACAGTTTCGGTATTCAATATATTGAGATATCACACATGATTTAGCCTGTGGAAAACTCCATTATTATTCACCCATGAAAGAATGAGAGTGAAAAAGACAAATAACATTTTAGTATTATGAATATAGTTTTTACTCTTCTGATCCTCTGAAAGTGGTTTGGAGACCCTACTGAGGTCATTATATTATACTTTTGAGAACTGTATAGGTTTGAGATTTGAGTTTTCAGCAGTTTCCTCTTCCATCACCAGTAGAACATTTACTTGTATGTAGACAGGATTATGTAAGGTATCCTAAACTATATGAAACTCTCAGCTTCATTGCCTATTTGTCAGTTGATTTCTGCTTTTGTCCTTGGGTTTGTCTATGTGGTTTATTTCCTCATGTTAAGAAGATGTGTAATATCCATGCTGACTCTAGTTTTTAGGAGGAATAGATAGAAATTTGTTTATTATGTAGTAGATTGGGACAGGGCTTTCCTCGAAATGATCCTGGCATGTTTTGATTCTAGCATTTACTTGCAAAGGTGGTGTAGCCATTGAGATTTGGTTTAAAACTCAGGAGGAGTTTATAAACTGTTTCTTTTCCCCTTGTAAGAAATTTATAGAAATTGTCTCATTTAAAAAAAAATTATGTGTATCCATTTTTATGTATGTGTGTTTATGTATTGTAATAATAATGGTACAGGTGCGTATGTCTCTTAAGTGTTTTGTTTTAATTTTGTGTGATCTTTTTTATCCCTGGGAATCCTGAAGAATGAGTTAATTCCATTCATCTCAAGATAGATCAATACCTAATAAATTTGCGATTGTCCTAAGATTTGGTATGCAGTTTATTATTATAAACATTAATATATAATGTGGATTGCTTCTTTAGTAATCTGTGGCTACTCTAGTTTTTTCAGGTAACTTAAGTCAGCAGAAATAAACAGTATAGTGAATCAAAATTGTTGTTACCTATATCAACTATTTTTATTTTTGTGATATATACCTGAGGGTTGCTTGTATATATTATTTGACACAGTTGGAGGTTTTGAGGTCTGATTTGGAACTCTTTATCTGCAAAGGAGGTCTTTCAAGGTTGGTTTGAAGGTTGTTCGTGAAACAGTTCTCACTGTGCTTACCTAATTACACAGTGCTGGAACTGGAAAATTAAACTTTAGGTTTACATCCCCATCCCTACTAATGCATCTCCCTTCCACTTTTTCTTTTCATTTCTTCTTTCTCTTATTATATTTCCACCTGAACATTTTTTCTTTGTCAGTTTCTTAGATGTCAGCTTTTACCTTATTTTTCCTCCTTAATGTTTTCAAATTTTTATTGAATTTTCTATTTATCCAATCTCTTTAACCACTTTAGTCTTCCTTTTCTCTGCCTAAAACTTAATTTGTGTTGATAGAGCAGGATTAAAAAATTTTATTATATCTCTCAGGAAAAGCTTATAATGTTTTTCATACAACCCAGATGGCAAGACTACAGAGTGTAGGGAGTCAAAAGTGCTGTGAAGCAAAATAACTGTTTTTCACTTCTGTAATATATATCTGAAAGTCACTTATATAAATTGTTTGACATAACTGAAAGTTTTGAGTTATGATATAAAACCCTTATTTGGAAGGTGGTAAGAAAATTATCTCTTCTATTTGACTTTCCTTAATAAGAATTAGAATCATGAGAGTGGGGAAGATTGCGAAAATTTGATTTTTGTTTTTGTAATTATTTCCCCTGTGTGCCTATACATATTTTGATCTATGTTCTAGTGTTTCATTCTTTCAGAAAATATGAGATTTGAGAGTTATATTTATGTCCAAGGCTTAATTTGGTCTTTTACTTGTAGTTTTACATCATCTTTTCTTATTTAAATGCACAGGACACTTTATAAACTATAACATTAACTTACATTTTTTTTTTTATTGGGGGAAAACTACAAAGCATTTACAGTACAATGTTTACAGTCACAGTTTGTAGTGAGCTGATTTCCCAAAATATATCACCACTCACGTTGACTTATCTTGTTACATTCAAAAACCTACTCTGTCAAAGTAGTCCATAGAGTACATACATAGTGCTCCAACTGTATCTACGTACAACCAACACTCCATTTTAAGTGTACAATTAAATGATTTTCAGTGAATTTAC
>CAUYRT010045788.1:0-60501 GCA_963574885.1 Lepilemur ruficaudatus
AACATACACAAATCTATAAATGTGATTCACCAAATAAATAGAAGCAAAGACAAAAACCACATGATCCTCTCAATAGATGCAGGAAAAGCATTCAACAAAATTCAGCACCCTTTTATGTATGATAAGAACTCTTTAAAAAAAGCATAGATGCAATATAATTCAATATTGCAAAATCCATATATGACACCCCCACAGACAACATCGTACTGAATGGAGAAAAATTGAAAGCACATCTCTATCTGCCGCACCTTGCCCAGGAGCGTGTGTTGAGGGGATGGGTGGTGTGGGCTCAGGCAGGAAGGCACGGTGATGGGAGAAGAGGCAGCCCTGGGCACTCTTTGGGACTGTGGGTAAGTGAAAGAAAGAAAAATAAAAAGCAGATTGTCAGGTGAAGCTTGGGTTATCTCTGTTACTTTTGTTTTTGTAACAGTATTAAGAGGAAAGGCCTGGCATCAGGTGGCTAAGTAACAGTATGTCCCACGGCTCCTTCACTTCTCTGGGCTACCACTTCCTCATTTTCCAAATGTACCATTGACTGAGGTCAGAAGCCCTTGCAACACTCAGATTCTCTAAATTCATGGAGAGATGAGTAGATTATTGAGCATCCCAGGATTCTGGGCACTCTCCTGGGCCTGACTGGGCTGCAGGTTCTCCTCACTTACTCAGACAGTTCCTTCTGTGCAGGTCAGGTCGTGCTCAGGGGCCCTGTCCCATCTGCATTCCCGTCGTGCATCCCGGCAGGCCTCGCAGAGCTCAGTTCACAGTTCTTCTCGCGGTTGAAATCTATCTACCACCCAAACCCACTTTCACTTTTCCTGCTGTCACTTTGCAGAAGCTCATGGTGGGGCTTGGTGATACCTGTCCTGTCTCGAGGGTTGCTGAAGAGCTGGGCTTACTCCCTGGGTCACAAAACATACCTCACCCTCTCGTAGCCCTCCAGCCTTTCCTTTTAGAAAATCACTTATCACAAAGCTGCAGAAAAGAAAAGGAGCTCTGAAGCCTGCTCTCTTGCTTCTTCCCATAGGTCACCAAGGAAAACAGAAACCACCTCCTGCCGGATATTGTGACGAGTGTGCAGAGCAGCAGGAGGTGAAGACCGAGTGCCTTCCTGCCTTCTGCTCGTGGAGAAGTGCCCCTGTTCAAGAGGAGCCCGGCCAGGCTTTATGCCTTTGGAGTTATAAAACCTTGTGGGCTTTTCCAGAGAAAGCTTGACAGCTGTTTCCCATAAAATGTTTAAAGATCAAACTGGCCTTAATGTTGGATTGACTGTGCAAGATTAACAATCCGTTGTGGGTTATTTATACTTAAAGATTTGTTTATTTCCTCTTGCAGTCTTGCACATGATTTGGGTAAATTATGAGATGAGAAATGGTTTTCAGAGTATCAGAAGGAATTTGCCCCCATTGAAGTTTATAAATGTGCTCAGGGGAGGGGGAGAAAGGAGTTCACTACCTAATCAATTTTGCATGTCATGAAAACTAAATTCCTCTCCAGGTGCAGCGTCAGTCTCATGCAACTTGAAGTGATAAGTTATTTGATTTTTAAAAATTATTATTTCGAAAGAAAATCATTTTAATTCCTCCCCCCACCCAATCTCTTATTGTTTGCTTATTGCTAATAAATATATAGAAATTCTGATGGTTACAGACACAAGTCCTTTTGTGAGGGAAATACACAAGTCTTGAGAAATGTTGGTTCCATCTGCTGTTCAGCAGGCCAGACCACGAGAGCTCGGGCTGTGGCTGAGTTAACTTGAGCAAGTTTTAGAAGCTTTCTATACCTAGTTTCTTTTCCAGAGAAAGGCCTTGGAAAATGAGTGTCATCTAAGGAGAGTGAGGCCACACCATGGAAGGCAACTGTCAACTTTTCCATGCAACACTATGGAGCGTGGGTTTATCAGGAGTAATCGTGTAGAAAGGTACAGTTCAGCTCACGGCAGAGCACTACAGAAAAAGTAGGAAAACAGAAAAGACCACTGAAACTCTAGAATTCATACAGGATAAAAACTTCCCTCCAAGCAGTTGATGCTATTTGAGTGATAAAGCAGCGTAGTGTTTTTAGGTCCTTTTTGATAAAGATCTATGAATTTCCAGGATGTTTTAGCAACTGGCATTAGCGACAAACTCCCTGGCATAAATGACGTGTCCGTCTCTATAGCTGTGGACAAGTCAGGCGTGTGTGGGTGAGGCTGTGAGCTGGGCACTGGGGTGCAGGGACAGCGCGGGAAGGGCTCGTACCAACACGAGGGTGTGCGGCCCAGGATAGGCTCTCGCGTCAGTCTTTCCTCCCTCGGCATTTTCTTCCAAGGTGGCTTTCTGAAACCTCGCCTCGACTTGCCAAGCCCTGGAGGGGCCACAACAGGAAGGCCTAACAGATTACGAACTATATCCCTCAAAGAGGGCTACTTGCATGGTCAGAGGAAGTGGGCATCTCCTTCCACTGTTCCTGCCCTGGATGGGCTGTTCGTTGAGGCCAAGTGATGAGCTCGGGACATCTGGCAGTGGGGCTGTGACTTCCAGCCCGATCACTGGAACAGGAAGGGCACTGAGCACAGGAGTGGGCTGCGTGCCTCAGTGGGCCAGGACAGCCACTGCCTCTGAGGCAGGTGGAGGCGTCCTACAAAGGCCTGGGAACCTGACGCTCGTCATAAATCTGTGAACACAGCACAGCCCTCAGGAGAACCGAGGAAGGAGGAGCAGGCTGGGGAGATGCTGACATGTGCCCGAGGACAGGCCCAGCACCGGGGCCTGGTGGGGTGGTCTGCCCCAGCTGACGTGGGACTCCATCAAGGTGGAGCCTTTCCTGCCACCTCTGGGAGGGTGATCTGTGTTTACAGGGGTCCCTCATGCACTGAAAATACAGAGGGACATGCTCTCTCTGCCACTTGTCTTTTTGAGCTCGGCGTTTCAACGGTGACTGTTCAGTAGACTTTTACTTTGTCTTAAATTAGATGAAAAGCTGGTGAAATTTACTTCAAAGAAGGTAAAATATAATAGTTTCAGGGGCTTATCGCGGAAGCCAATCGTGCTGACGGAGGGTAGGAGTGTCGCTGGCAACTGGAAAGTATCTGCGGCACAGAACAGACTCAGGGTGGCCCCTGGCATTGGGCCTGCTGGAGCTCCTGCACTTTAATGGCAAAGAGACAAGCTTGGAGAGCTTGGAGAGCTGAGCGGTCGGCTTGCTGCTGTACACGCATAGAAGCCAATACTATGGCACTGGTTTTTGAGAAAAGAAAAGGCTTTATTGTGAGTTGACTGTCAAGGAGGAGGCAATGGTGAAATCTCTCCCTGAGCTGGGGTCTGGGGCAGGTTTTATAGGCAGAGAGTAACTACGGGAGGGATGAAAATGCAGCCAGGTGTGATCTGATCGGGGCATGCAAAGAGGCGTTGTGTCCTTGGCTCTTAAGTCTGTACTGCAACAGAACAGGCTACCCTCCCTTCTTAATTCGGTCTGTGCTCCTCGGGCCTCGATCTGAGCACATAGGTTTTGCCTGTGGTTGACATTTGTTCCAGCCAGCTCCGGGGTCACCAGTTGGGCACATGTGGTTCATCTGGGCATGCTCCGGTAGCTGGGGGTCTGTAGCAGCCAAAAGAAACATCATTTTGTTTCATTTTGTTAACTGACAAGGTCGAACCAGATTGGACTGGTTCTCCGATGACACATCTGTGTGGCTCTAGAGCCCATGCTCTTTCCATCACTCCCTGCTTTGTCCTAGTTTAGGCTTTGTCATTTTTAGTGTATCATGTATCCCTAGACCTCAGAGCTCACATTTAGCTGTGATGAACTGTAGCTGCTGTGAATCCGAAAACCATTTAGCATCTCCCGTGTCAGGGTCCTTAAATGATTATCGTATTAGGATGATCTGGGAGCATGTATGAAGATATCAGATGCAATCTCTGTGTCATAAGCAATGAAGTTTAATGAAGGATAAGATGAATTCACTAATAACTAGAACTCAGGGCCAAACGTGCACAGCCTGCAGCAGCAGCATCCTGCTGAGGTTTAAAGGAAGAAAAGATGTCGTGGGAGAACACCACGTGTGGTCCCTCTACTCATTAGGCGCAGCCAGGACCAGAGGAGCAGAGCTGAGCACCTGCCTCCCTGTTGGTGCCACGACTGAGATGAGCAACTTGCAGCGGGAGGTGCCAGGGGGTGGCAAGGGCAGGTTGAGGTCAGGAATTCTCTTGTACCCGAGTTTGAAATCCCAACTATTCAGACAAATCCAGCAACTAACATGGTTGGATATGAGTCCTGACCTAAGGAGTTCACTTTACAAAACACAAAATTAACGTGTGTATTGCTTGTATGAAGAACTTTAGCTAGAGTAACAAAGTTGCATGAGATGAAGCAGAACTGATTTAGAGAATGATTTAGTAAATCATCCTTCCCTCTTCTCCCTTAGCACATCATACCATCAGCCACTTAACTCGGAAGTTTAAAAAATTTTTACTCCTTACCCCTGAATGTAAGCAGATGCAGGGAGATGGACGCATCTTTAAAATTTAGATAGAGCATCATCTCTCCGACTGTCATTGCTGACAGGTAGGGAGGGGTTCCCAGTAAAGTGCAAGTTCAGTCACTGAGTTCCCAGCCCCCAGTCATCAAGGGGGGCGGGATGATGGTGACCCAGAAAATGCGGACCAGCCTTGCCTCTCCTTTTCTCTGTCTCAGTGTTCACGGAAAGTTGTGTCTGGAAGAAGTGCACCTGTGTGTGTGCCGATGGCAGATGCTCATGCAGCATAGCGACTTGGGACAAAACAGTAGTGAGAGGGAGGCGCCGTGAGAGGAGAGGGCTCAGTAAACAGGCATCGCATTGCACATTTTATAGGCAAAGAGAAGTTGAAGCATCGAATGATTTTAGAAAACTACTTGCCAGGCACAGATGGTTTCCATGCACAGTGCAGAATTTAGAATCAATAATGCCAAATTAGCCACACGATATATATAAAACCAAGCGCTACAGTTTTTACGTTATCTTTAGAGAAGAAACTATTTTGTTCAGTGTCCAAATGCAGAAAATAACTCTTTTAGCTATAGGCTGGCAGAACATTTGAACAACTGTGGCAAGAAATGTCAACTCAGGAATGCCTTCTTTAAACAGAGGCTCGTAATACGACATTTTGCGGGGCACACATTCTCATAAACAGCTGGCTGGATGAAGGACCAGATTAACAAGCTCATGAATTACAAATAAGTTGGGTACCGCAATGAAAAAGGAAAAAAGTGTGGCTGCGTCGTCAATGCGTCAATGCTGGCTAAACAGCCACCAAGAATCCCAGGGTGACTCCAACACACCCATCTTTCCTCTTGTGGGTACATACATCTCAGCTTGCATACTGAAGACCACTGTACTCTCTCATAGTGCAAAGCAGGGTTGCGTTCAATCTGGTATCTGAGAAATGTCTTACCTGTTGTGGATAAACTCTGTAAATTTCCTCCTCCCTCCACCTGTCGGGTTTGAGTTTGTGTCGTGTTCCTGGTTCCTGGTTCCCTGTACCGAAGAATGGTTACTGGTAGGAGTGAACAGAATGATTGAGCAAGCCAAACAGCAAGATTTATTAAAGCACAGCATGTTCCGGAGTGGGATGGGTCTATCTCCCTACGTGGAGAAGATCCTGGGTTTTTAACACATTTCTACTTTTATGTCTACATCTTACAGTATGCTACGTAGTGGGCGGAATATTCATTTTGATTCAGGGAAGAGGGGTGGAGACTTCCTGGAACCAGGGACCCTCCTTTAACTTGTCCTTACAGGGTAACTTCTAGGGGCTGCCATGACATTAGGAAACTGTCATGGTGCTGGTATGTGTGATTTTTACTATGCTAATGAGGGTAGTTCACCTAAGGTCACTGCCAGCTCATCTGGGCGCATGCCCCAACTTGTTTCAGGTGTTGGGCCATCTTTTTGGTTTGGGGGTTTCTGACCCTCCTCTGGCCAGCAACAGTATCTGTACTGAATCTCCCTTGCCTCACCTCTGCACCTGTTTCCCCTCCCTCCGAGTCCCTACCTAACACACTCCCTAAAAGGTTCCACCAAGAACCGGTGAACTGGGACAAATGTTTGATTCCACAGCTGAAGCGGCAGCTCACGAGCCTCCCTAGTGGAACGGAAATGTAGGCACACGCAGGGTACCCTCGCCTTCCCCTGTGCACTGCCATTTCGCCCCAGGTTGGCTGTCCAGCTCTTTCAGCAGATTTCCCTTTCCGTGGAATATAGTGGTTTTCCGTGTTGCCTACTCCTGGATGCCCAAGGAGTGGCCAGTTGTACTCCAGGCTGACCACTGCCAGGCACTGGTCATTTTTCTTACGGAACTCCAGGAATCTTCCCACGTGGGGAGACCACACTCACAGCTCCTGGCCTGGAGTTTAGCCCTTGGGCTTGGCTGTAAAGTTGCCCAAGAGGATTTCAGGAGCTGCCGGCCAAGTGTGGTTTGGCCAACTTAGAGAACTGCAGCGAGGTTATATCAGCTTCTCATTAGATGAACAACTGCATTTAAATCAAAGTTTGCATCTCTAGGGATTGCTGATCTGAGAAAAATGGCATTCTGTCTTTAATTATAGAGCCCACTTATTGTTATTAATTGCTAATTCTTGTTTTACCAAAAAAAGAAGAAAAAAAACCCATGACCATCTGCTTCCAAGGGGTAGGGATTCTCTGCAATGCCCTCCCCGCACCCCTCTCTCCGAACTTCCAAATCCGATACTCTCCGATCCTTCGAAGAAATTTGTGTGACTGTTTACAAATTGAGTATTTCTAACGATTGTCTTTCCAAAAGGGATGGCTCAGCAGGTCAGTGAATTTCTTCAGGGACTGTGTTTCAGGACCCCTGCCCTCCCCGTGTCAGCAAGCGCACAGGTTTCTGCTCAATCCCGTGGGAGCCTCGAGACAGGAAAGGTTGTCTCAGAGTTTGCCCAAATGCCATTCTCGCAGTACAGGATACGTTTTGAGAAATGACGACAGTTTCAGCAGGATTCAAAACGCTGGACACAGCAATAACTATAAACACTTTAATTCCAAAATCAAAGGTATGTGCACGTGTTCCGTGACACAGCAAGGGTCGCTCGGCTTGGCGAACGCGCATGCACTCCCGTGAAGCGCCCAGAGAGCCAGCGCCACAGATCACGTGGATCGCGGGGAGGAGCATCACGCGACTCCCCGGTGGCTTTCCCCACACCGACTGGACATGACTTCCAAACTCACATCCTAATGCACCCCGGCTCTTCACAGGATACGTGAGGCGTGACTGCATGCACTATCACGGTTCTTGTTGTGAAGCTGCCGCTATGTTATGCTTAGTTAACATCTGCATAAGTATTACACAGAAATGAGGTTTTCTTTACACTTAGATTTAACCTTAATGCATTCGACCAGCTGATGGTATCAGACCTGCTGTTCATTTCTGTTTCATGGTAACAGTAATGTATAAAATGCCAATTATTTAACATGCAGTTGTCTTATTTTCATCAGGGCACAAAGGAGTTATCCATGGGCCCTACTTTAGTTTAAGATATTAAGTGGCTTTTGCTTGCAATTTCAAATTCTGGAAAGTGTGCGGTGCCTTTCGTGCTGTGCTGCTCTGGGCAGCGCAGTGCGTGGGGCTGGGGAGGCCTGGTGTATTGGTTTTGTTTTGTCTTCCATCGTGTGAGTTTTTTTCAAGAACCTGAGATAAAGTTATTCTGTTTTCTAGAACAGCTCTCCTTTCTCCACAGGAACAGCCTCCTGTGGATCGCAATATTAGCTCATTTTGACCTGGTTGGCGGGGGGGAGATGAGGGAGCCCGATGCGGCCGAGCCCTGCAGAGGAGTCAGCTTTTCCCGACCCGACCGCCGTCACTGCTCGTCTGAAGCACTCTGCTGGGACGCCGTGTCGTCCAGGCCCATGTCCTCCTGGCTTGCTCTCCTGCAGATCACCCCCAGAGTCTCTGCCACGGCCTCGGCCAGACGTCGGTCGCGAAGCTGCCCCTGCTCCGTGGCGTCAGTGGGTTCACATGGCTCCGAGAAGTGCTTCCAAAGAGAAGAAAGAAGCAGCGAATAGCTCAACAAACATTGATCGGCCATTTCTTCTAATTAGCACCCTCCTCCTGGCTGTAGGAACTAAAGGCTAACACTGCAACAGCCATGAGGTCAGGTTCTGAAGTCAGGTCGAATGACAGAGGACAGCGGGGTGGCCGTTGAGGAAGGATGTGCAGCTGAAGCCACGTCTCTATCAGGGGCCCTTTCTGGGTGACGTGGACATGCTAAAAGGAGCTGCCTACAGGGGGAAGGCCATCCGTGTGCCTGCCTGGCTTTCCTGCGTCTGGGACAGTGGCACTTCTTGCACACCTAGCACTTGTCACGAATGCTGAGTTCCTGCAGGTTTGACCCCAGCAGAAGTACAGAGGCCTTTTTATTCTGGATACACCGAGTCCCAAGGACTCAATCGTCCCTTTTGGAGGGAGGGAAGGAGAATTTGCCAGAATGCCAGAACTGCACCCATGGATTGGGACTTGAACACAGATTTGGGGGGTTGGAGAAAAGAGTGATATTTTGTGCGTTTAGACTGAGAAAATGAGAAAAAGGTAAGTTTGTACCTTCAATTATCTAACTAAACTTAGGTAAAACTGAAGTAACCAGTTCTTTTCTCTTGGCCGGTATGGCCTGGGGGCTCCAGGAAGCCCTGAATCCTCCCTCTCCCCCGTGAAAGACAACACACCATTGCTGCACCCCGGGCTCTTGCTAGGCCAGCCCATCCCAGCCTTGGTTCCCTCGAAGCAGGAAGGCACCTGCCTGGAGAGCTGAGGGAGGGCGACGCTGGAATGTTCCGGCACGGCCCCTTCCTCCACCTGCAGCCAGAGGCCACGCCCTGGGACTCTCTGGTGCTTGAGGCGGAGCACGAACTTCAGGCGGAAAATGTGTGAACATTCAAAAGGAGCAGGGCAAAGCTCCAAACCTGACCTAATTTTGCCATCAATTTCCCCTCTCTACCATGTCGTATGTGAGAACCGGTGGGTATTAATTTGTTTTCTTTGTCAGTCACGAAGCTCAAGTATTCACCTAATGTCAGCTAGCTTGGAATTCTGGACAATGGCTTGAGTGAAGTCCTTAAAACTCTCTTTTTCTTGTATTAAATACCTAAAAGCAGTGTGGTCTCAGCAGCCTCACTGGCTGGGAACCCGTGGCGGCCCAGCTCAGTGCTGCCGTGTGCTGTCCCCTCCCCTCTGGCCAGCATACATGACAAGAGAAGGAAGTCACCCTGTCCCAGCATATGGATGAGTGAAGGACATCCCCTCACACCCTGGGTTTAGGGCTCATCATAACCATCTTGTTACGTGTGGTGCCCCCAGTGCCACCTGCCTGGGGATCACTGTGCTCCAGACCTCCTCTCATCACTGCCCTTTGTCATTCCGGGGGCCCCTGTACAGACGGGGACGGGATTCTGCAGGGGGGCGGGTGGGAGCATGAGGCAAGTCACGGGCAGGCCACAAGCCCATGCCACCACCCCGCCTGCTTCGGGGAACCACGCCCAGGCCCTTACCTGCCTGGGTTGGCTGGTGGCCCTGGCCGAGGGGCCCATCACAATGTTGACGCTGCTGGACGACTGGGTGTCACTGGTGTTTCCCCCCTCTGCAGCGGAGAGTCCGGAGATGACGAGAGCGCTGGAAAAGCTCCTCTTGCCGAAGAGGAAGCTCAGGGTGGAACTGGTGGAGGAGCCCAGGCTGGACCTGATGAGCGCCTCGGCCCGCTCGCGGACGCTCAGGTGGCCCGTGGTAGTGACGGGCGGCGGCTGAGAGTGTAGGGATGCGGCTGAGGTGTGCAAGGAGAGCCGGCTGCCCGACAGCCTCTGGGCCAGCTCGTGGACCGATGAGGATGTCTGCAGGAAGGCCTGGCGGCTCTCTAAGATTGGGCCGGACGAGCTCAGCATGGGCGGCCTTTGTCCTAGTGCTGAATGTGCCTGGACAGACTGGCTCCTGCCTTTCCTCCTGCCTTTAAAAGAAAGCAGAACACACTGTCATTGCAGTGGTCATGAAAATCGGAGTCTGCGTGGTACAGTGGGCAACCTGCTCTGCCTGGGCCTGAAGAACCCAGGGCTGTGCACCGCCTGTGCAGCTGGGAGGACAGCTGGAGGCCCAACCTCACCCGAGCCCTCCTGAGAGCGGAGGGGCCAACCCAAGGGCACCCAAAGGTGGGGGTGGGGGTGTAGGGAGCCGAAGCCAGGGTGACCAACCCACCCAGTTTGCTCAGGACTTTCCTGGCTTTAGCACCAAAAGTCCTGTGTCCCTGGAAGCCACAGGATGACACCAGCAGTGTGACTGGGCCTTACAAAGCAAATGTGGATTCGTTTCTGGCTTACAGCCTTGGTTCCTGTACTCATCTGATAAGCCGTGATAAAGGAAAACATGCAGGGTTTTATAATTTTTTAGTTGCCATGGAAAAGGGAAAAAATGGTGGTGGGGGGGTTAGAACCACATGCTGTGGCCTTTGTTTTCTAGAACAGTCTTCCCTTGAGATCAGGATGGAATCTTTCAGGCGAAGCCCTTGCAGGCCCAGGCTCTACTGGTGTGGCCCCCAGCTCCGTTTGCCAGCCATCCCTCCTCTCAGAGGCCCCAGCTCTTGCTGAGACTTGTCCAGACAAGGCCATTTTGATGAAAGGGACTAGACGACCCCAAAGATTTGGCCCTGTCCACACCTCTGGAAGAAGGAAAACTTCAAGTGGGTCTTCAGTGCCTGATCTACCCTGGGCAGCATACATTGTTCAGCTTTGTAAACGAAGCAGTGAGAAAGAACTGGCACTTGCTGGAATGTTGGGTTGCTTAACTTACGCATCAATAATCACCAGGGTCTAATTTTAAATGATCATTTGATGGGAGCAGCTGTGATGCCACAGTTCCACCAATTGCCTCATCAGCCTGTCTCCTGAAGCTGCTACAGTGAGACATTAGACCAAGACAAATAGAGGGGCGGAGGCGTGGGTACCAGAAGGATGTCCTAAAGCATTGTCCTCATGTGCCACCTCCCTAAATGCTCAAGTTATTAACTGTGCCTCTGGTGATTCCAAAACACTTACAGATGCCTGTAGTGACACAGCATTTGAAAGGTAACTGCTTAGGGAACCCGTGGTACTGTGGAGGTCCCAGGCTGCAGGGGCCTGTCCGCCTTGTGTTGACTGCAGCGCCAGTCGGGACGCTGGGTGGTGGAATGCACCTTTCCAGAGGCCACTGGTGCTCCCACCTCACTTTCTCTTGCCCATGTGCTGAGAAAATGGGGCGCCCACCCTGCAGTGCTGCCCAGGGTCCCACAGGACTGGCACTAGCCCCCCTGGGGTGAGAGTGCTCAGCCCCTGGCACGAGGGCCCGTCCACCTCTGCTGCCTGAAAGGTCCCTGCTGAGAAGTTGAATATGGTGCTCTTAGAAAAAAGAGAAGAGAAAGGGACCCTGACTAATCACAATGAAGAACAGGGAAGGTGATTTGTTAGTTTATTCAGTCTGGCAAGGCTGAACATCTGTTTGTGATTTATACTATAAAGCTGATCACTGTCCAAAAATACTCCACATGCATCGCAAGTCAGTGGTTTTCTATGCTGGATAGAAGACCACCCGTACTTGGTGGGGAACTCCCCAGTTAATTCCAGGAACAAAGGGACAAGTACCCTACTGCGTGTCAAAGGGGAATGGGCCTGTGTGAGACGAGGATCCCCCGCCCCTGCAATCTCATTGCTTCAGATTTTTTTTTTTTTAATTTTCATTTTGCAAATGGAACAGCACCAACAAGTAAG
This sequence comes from Lepilemur ruficaudatus, assembly GCA_963574885.1. Classification (NCBI taxonomy): domain Eukaryota; kingdom Metazoa; phylum Chordata; class Mammalia; order Primates; family Lepilemuridae; genus Lepilemur; species Lepilemur ruficaudatus. Next base: position 11,753 of record CAUYRT010045788.1, read on the forward strand.
CAAACCATGGATGATGCACTTCTGCTACTCAGGATCATTAATTTACAGTTTAACTTATTTTGCCAATTACTGCATTACCAAATTATAAATATTTCTTAGGGAAATCATCTTAGAACCTAAATAGAAATATCTTGTATACCAACAACCCTCCTTGGTTCATCATCGTGGCACTTAATACCTCCTTAAGTTTGGACTCCAGTCCTGTCTAGTTGGCCTGCCTGGACTGTTTTATGTCCCCAGCCTTGAAGCCCCCGTCATGAGATTTGGAGCAGAGTCACCCCAGGAGCTCTCACTGAACGCAGCTGGTGTGGCGGTGGGCGGGTCGGGTGAGTGCCGAGACGCTTGGGCAGCCCAGGCCGGTGGGAGGGCTCTACCCCAACATCCTCCCCCGGGACTCTCACTGGGCACCTCGGGGACTCTAACCCAAATGGTCTAGAGAGACGGCTGCTCTGCAGGCCTGTGTTCTGCAGTGGACCGCTCAGGGACTGCAGCTGGAGACAGCCCAGGGGACTGTGGGCACGGGCCTCCTCTCAGGGAGGGAAGCCAGTCAGCTGTCTTTGGGGCTCCCTCTTCCCAGAGCCCTGTCACTAAGCATCACCATGGGGACTTTCAGTCTTAGGTCTCCTGGAGAACCTTCTGGATGTAGAGTTGGGCCCTGGCAGAATTCAGGCAGGGGCTTGGGGCACCAGAGACATGATGGTGCACTTCAGGAGAGCCATCAAGATGAGGGTCTTTGGCCCACTGCTCTTGGCTGTGATGAACAGAACCTGGCTCAGCTGGAAATCTGGGACCCCAGGGCCTAGCACCCCAGCCCTCTACGGAAACTGTGGTGGGAGTGCCAGAGGCAGAGGGGAGCTATCCACTCATTCATCCAATCAACCAGCGTCTGCTGGGCCCAGGACCCACCCTTACCTGAATGCCACCTGGCCTAGCACCTTCCAGGTCCTATTAGGCCCCCTCCAGCCATATTTCTCCCCCCAGAACCAGGAAGCTGTGGAGACGGGGACGTGCCAAGCTGCTCCCATGCACACCTTCTGGGCCATGTGCTGGGTCCCCAGGACTCCAGAACTCTCTGTCCCAGTGTGGGGCCTGCACAGGCCTCTTCCCCAGGCTTCCCTCCCAAGGTGGGCCTGGGGCCTTCCCTCAGGTGCATGCACCTCCAGGCTGGATACAGGTGGGGTGGGTTCTAGCACGTGTACGCAGCCCCTCGCCGGACAGATATGGGAAAAGTAAGGAAGAGGGCAGTGTGGTCTCCACGAGTTCTCCTGCCCCTCGGCTCTGCAGGAGTTGGGGTTGGCCTGTCTACTGTGAACTGCGCTGTCCCAGGTGCCAGGAGCAGCCCACAGTCCCTGCCCCAAGGGAGAATCCTGACCACAGGTAGCAGACATGTGACAGGTGGTGATTGGTGTGAAGGAGAACATGGGGCATGGGGAGGGGACATGCTGTGTGGACAGCTGGCTGGGACTCCTTGGGAAAGGTGGCATTTGATGGGAGGCTGAATGAGTGAAGGATCCTGAGATGGGGACAGGTTCTAGGCAGAGGAAGCAGCACTGAGGAGCCCTAAGGAGGGACAGCGAGGAAGCCGTGTGGCCAGGTGGCCTGGGCCAGCAGGAGAGGGCCAAGAGAGGGTATCAGAGAGACAGCAGGTCAGCAGAGGCCTGCAGGCAGGGGGGCGCCTGGGGTGCTGTTATGGGCTGAACTGTGCCCTCCTGAATTCATATACTGAAGTCCTAAGCCCCAAGACCTCACAATGTGACCTTATCTGGAGACAGCGCTGTTGCAGATGCAGTCAGTTAAGATGAGGTCATACTGGAGTAGGGCGTCTAGTCCAACATGACCAGCGTCCTTATAAAAGGGGCACTGTGGACACAGACAAGCACAGCAAGAGCACCACGTGGAGAAGCAGCCAGAGACCAGACTGATGCTTCCACAAGCCAAGGGACGCCAAAGACAGCGGCAAACCACCAGGAGCCAGGGGAGGGGCCTGGGACACAGTCTCCCTCACGGGCCTCGGGTACCTTGGTCTCGGACTCTGGCCTCCAGAACTGGGAGACAATAAATAAGATCTCTAAGTGCCCAGGCTGCAGTACTTGGTCACGGCAGCCCTAGCACCCTAATACAGGTTTATTCTGAGCTAAGGCCGTTATTCAACAGAAGAATGATACGAACTGACTTATGATAAAATAAAATCACTCTGGCTACATGGAGATGAGGTTTATGACTTTGTGAGTCGTCAGAGCTGGGTGAACGGCAGAGGAAGACAGCAAGGGAGAGGCTCTTTCTTCTTTGACGTGCGAGGGGCACCAGGCCTTGTTCCATTTGCCCCTCCCCTTCCAGCTCTCTGACCCTCTGCTGGGGGTGAAAGCCTCAGGACAGTGTCTCCTGGCTGCGGTGCCTTCCTTCCTCAGGCATGTCAGCTTGCTGAGCCAAGAAGGGACCTGCGGCAGGCCTTACCCCACCCTGTCCCCTCCCTGCCCACAGTGAGGAAGTGAAGCCCTGGCTGTCAGCTTTGCCTGCCCGTGGGGCCAGAAGAAGATCTCTTGTAAGCAGAGCCCTTGCCAGCCAGGGGACAGGACAAAGCCATGCTGGGCAGGGACACTGCCAGCAGCACAGATGGAGCACTGGGAGAGGGCAGTGCAGTAGGTGTTCAGGAAATACTGGCTTCCATCAGTTCATTCCCAGGGCTGGGGACAAGGACACGTGAGGGGAGGTAGCATCCCCTGGCCAGGGGACGGTGCACAGCGGTTGGGATAACAGGGCCACTCACTGCATACGGTGTCCAGACTCTGAGGAGAGGAAGGAACAGCAGCCTTTCTGGGCCAAAGCCAGTTGTGGACATTGTTTTACTCAGAAGAATGGGAAGAAAGTGTGTCCAATTTCTTTTCTACCAAGCTTCGAGAAACCAGGTCCAAGGTCTGTCGGCCTGCTCATCTCTGCCCCCTTCTCTGACCACCCCCCAGCCCGAGCCCCAACTCCAGACTTCCTCTGCCCAGACCTGTCACGGGGGAGGACTGACCAATGCCAAACGCTTAGGTGTTTCACCATTTGGAACCTCCCTTGCATTTTCCCGTTTGAAAAATCACATGATCTTGAAATTTACATTTTTCATGTGATAACAAATGTTAACTAAGCAACGAGACATTCCGGCCTGGGGGTCAGCTATGGCTTGGGGCTGTGGCAGGTGCTCTGTAGGGGCGGGGGCAGGGCAGGGGGCTCTTCTGTTCTGCTTTTGAGCAGCTGATATCGCTGCTTTGTTTATCTACCCACCTATCTCTCCTTCTATCATCCATCAGCCTCTAGCCACCTGTCTATCACCTCATCCATCCCCCTCTCTCTCCTCGTCCTTGTGCTAATATAAAATCTGCTTTCTCTGTTCAGCCCTCTGCCTTGCACTGGGCAATCCCAGGAGGCAGCGACTGTTCCTGCGAGCTCATGTGGCACAGAGCTGGCAGGGAAGCACACGCACAGGCCCTTATTAAATGCTCCGGGATGGTGGAAGAACTGCGGCCAAAAGGTGAAACCGCTAACAAGCGCTGGAGGGGGAAGCCAAGGCCTGGCAGGAAGCAGGGCAGAGCACCTGTCTCTCCGCGTTCCCGGGACACTCGTCCTCTGCTAACCCTCAGGACCACCTTCTCCAGCCCGGCTGCCCCCTCCCCAGCACAGCACGGCTCCTGGGGTTTCGGAAATTCATCCATCTGGTGGAGCCTAACTACCTGGTTGTCAGCTTAAACTTGATTTTAAACTTCGGGCTCAGCCTGGACTTGGCCACAGCCACCTCCCCTCCCACGTCCCTGCCTGCGGGCACCCTTCCGCTCCTCTCAGCCTCTAAAACATCGAGCCCGAATGGAGGAAGGTGAGAACCAGAGAAGCAGGAGGGGGCGGCAGGAGGCCTGTCTGTGCACGCCACAGATGCTTACGGAAGAGGAAGACACCACATGGCTCGGTGACTGCAACACAGCCGGATGCAGAGGCCACAGCCACTGGGTGAGAGATGGAAGAGAGAGGAGTGACCCCTGCACAGGTGGCAGATGGATGAATGGATGGCCAAGGTCACGGATAGACAGATGGATAGATGAGAAAAGCTGAAATGAGCAGAGTTTTTTTCTGAGCAGAACCTACGAGAGTCAGCGAAATTCAGGCATCCATCAGCCCGATGCTGATTTTCATTGCAGGAAGGAACTGTCCAAGGTTACAATGACAACCCAACTCATGGTGTCGGTCATGATGACCAGACAGGCCTTCATCGGTAGCCCTGAGGCCCCTGCTGCACCCACCTGTCCCCTGTGTCCCTTCATGGGATGAGGCCCCGGGCTGGGATCCACCTTTCCTGGGCTGTTCCCCGCTGCTGTCCTGGCTGCCGCCACCCGGGGCATTGCCGCCACCTGCTGAAGGGACCCCTCCTGCGTCTGCGTCCTCAATGTTGCCGCTGCTGTGCTGGCGGGCGTTGCAGTCCTTCCGCATCCTGTGGGAAGGAGAAGCTTCCAGGAGTCTCACCAACATGTTTCTGATACCCCTGAACACCCCACCACAGCCATGTCTAAATCAAGGTAGAAGACCATGCTCTCCCAGTAAGCAGCACACCGGGAATGCAGGTGGGGAGAGGGGCTTCTGTTCCCCAAACAGCAGCATCTAATAAATGATCGGACTGTACCAGGGTGAGTGAGCTGCAGTCTCAACCTTCCAATAAGAACCTTAACTTTGAGGCCCAACAAGGAGCTCTGTCGTATTGCGGCAAAACTTCTTAGAAGGCAGCCTAAGTAACCGGAGACTCATTTCTACAGCCAGGAAGGCTCACTGTATGAGAGAAGTGTGCAGGGGGAGCCCAGGCCCAGCTCTCCCTACCAGATGTGGATCGCGGTTACTCCCAAAGACCCACAACCTCTGCAGCGCTGCAAGAACTCTAGCAGATTCTCAGCCCGTGCAAGTGTTGGGGGAAGAGAGTCTCATCTGTACGAGATTTCCCATTGACTCAAAGTCTGCAACTGCTTGCTGAAACAAATGATCTGCCAGATGTCACTTGGGTATAGCAGTTTTCATCGTTTGAGGAAATGGTGGTCTCCAGTGAAATTCAAACCAGAGGTAGGAGAGCCCCCTATGCCCCCCACGGCCCCCACACCCTCCCAGACAGAGGCCTTCGTTGTAAAGCCTACCTCAGCCACTTGGTCTGGAACCACGTCCTCACTCTGTTCAAAGTGACAGGTCCGCCCCAGACGTTCTTCAGCTGCCTGTGGGTCCCTAGATAGGAGGTGGTCAGCGGGGAGACGTACATGGGGTAGCCCAGGGGCTGATCGCATGAGGAGTTGATCAAGTTTCGCAGGACCTGCTTGTTGTTCTGGATGCTGCCGCGCTCCGGGTTGCGGTTGCGGAGGAAGATGAGCTCCTGCTGCTGCCCGGCCCAGAGTCCTCGGACACATTCTTTGTTAACCTGCAGGTCAAGGGAGGAGCAGGGGAGAGAGGCAGCTGTCCCTGGTCTCCCAGTCTGTTGGTTTTAATGCACAGGGAGTGAGCAGGACTCTGGGACTGGACATCAGTGATTTCAACACATAGTTGAGCCAGAATAGCTGTCCTACGAGATGGATATGATGTCATTTTCATGGGGAAATGAGAGAAAATAAAAGGAAAGTTTTTGTGTTAGCTCGGTGGTGTGAAGCTGTATGGAAAGAGGAGTCATTGGAATAAGGCTCTGGGATCCAAGAATGTGTTGTTAGAGAAAGGTCTGGAATTCTAGCGAATTGGAAAGTCTTAAAAACAGGCTATATCCTGCCTCTCACCTACGTGTGTGTCTACAGGACTTTGTGCCCAAGTCCTTGCTTGATGCTGGTTCTGCGAGGTGGGCGCTGACCCTGCAGGGGATGCAGTGCCCAGCTTGGCTCCGTGCCTTGCCTCTGCTGGTCCTCTCAGAGAGGATGCCGGTGCCAGGACTCGCGTGTCAGTGCCAGCCACCGCTCTGGGTCCTCTCAAATACATCCCACACAAGAGACACATGTCGATGGGGGCTGGAAGAGTGGCCGCCATACCTTGATCACCTTGAAGCTCAGGAAGCTTCTGTGCAGCATGATGACCTTGTACTCGTCCGTGCCCTCGTCCACCACATGCCTCAGGGTGAGCAGCTCCTCCCTGTTGGCCAGCACCGCGCCTCGCCAGGCCGGGTCACCCTCATGACAGATGACCACCTTCTTCTCAAAGGACTGGATGGCCTCGTAGAGGACCACAGGGTCTTCATACTCGTCTGGGCAAGTGAACTGGTCCTGTGGGAAGAAGTCTCAGGTGTGGACTGGGTGGGGACCAGAGGGGTGGGGACCAGAGGAACTGGCCCCCAGGGGGGCGATCGGATGATGACTGGCCAGTGGCTCCAAAGCTGAGTCCTCTCCCTGTCTTACTCTCTCCTCCCTTCTTTTTCTGGGTCCCAGCTGGGAACAGAGCATGCCTCCTCTTCTCTTTGTCCTAATGAGTGGCATGCCTAGGAAAGAGCTGAGGTTCCTCTGACTTTTAGATACAGTCTGGGCACGTCTGATATGCCACTGTCCTGGCCAGTGCCCCTCTCTTCCTTCCTGGAGAAACACCACCACCTCTTAGCTGCTCTTGGGGGCAAACAGCCATTGCCAACATCAAGACTACCTAGATGGGCTCAGTGCTTAGTTACCTAAGTAATGAATCCACTCACAATGCCGTGCAGAGAAAGGGGACCACATTTTTCAAAGGCCATTTTTCCCCTGAAGTTTCAGGCTGATAGTTTTTAAAAAAAAAAAAAAAAGAATTTTTACCTGGTGAAGTTTCAGGGACATCCTGATAGCCGGAGCAACAACTTTATGCAGTAGGTCCATATCAGCAAATACCCATTCGTCTCGAGCTGTTATTCTAAAGTCACCTTTGAAGAGGGCGTGGAGACCATATAAGAAAGAATCCAGGCTGTAAAACAAAGTCCTGATTACTGTTAATTCACACTGAACAAATGTTCAGAATCCTGTCGTCGTGAGCAAGGTCTGAGTCTCCCATTGGTGTCACTTTCAGTCATTCCAGGAGGCACGGAAGTACTTGACCTCCGAATGTGACATTAGAGGTCTGGGCCAGAACTGGCCTCACACGCGGGCACTCAGAGTCTGAGTGCCAAGACCCAGGCAAGCCTATCCCAGCCACCCCACCAGCCCTCCCCTTCTCAGGACGTGATGATGCTGACTGTCATCATCATTTTTGGGGTATGTTATTCTGAATAAAAACTAGGCTCTACCGCAATATGGAGAGTGGAAATAAAACCAAAAGAAACCTCAAATTGGTCATTTAGGCTCTCAGAGAACATTCACTTCCCAGTCCCACCCCCTTTTTTTTAATGGCTAGAGGAAGAGGCAGAATTGTGAGGCTTAAAATGAACACCTGAGGGATCTTTCAGGATTACCCAGGTTTTCATGTTTCTAGGTTTTTCCTGCCTTGCTTCTGTTTCCCGCACGTCACTGAGCGTTGCCAGGATGGAGAACTGGAGTGTAAGTCACTCAGGGGAAATCTCTCAGGGCCTGGGGCCTTTGCATTTTGGATGAATGTGGGGAGGAGGTTTGGGCCAGCGATGCATCTTGCATTCTGCGGAGAGGAAGAACGGCCTCTCCTTTCTTCTCTTCTTTTGTTTTCTTTCTATTAATATTCTCCATCACAGCCGCCTCTCACATGCCTGAGAGCAGTTACCCGGCAGTGTAAGAAACAACATCCCTGGTAGGGCCTCCCTGGGACAGAGCGCACCAGGCAGTGTGCGTGGAAGGGGACCTCTGAGAGTGGCTGCTCCTGTGGATTTAATGAGCCGGCTGGTGGAGCGGGACTTGCGATTCCACACAGCGTGTTGGTCCTGCCCATCAGGGAAACAGTTCCGCTGATTGCTATTTTAGCATTTCCTCCCAAAATGTACCAGTGTCATTAATTTCCTTCTAGAACTCCCTTGAGAAAGACTGAGGCTTCGCGGCCTCAGAGCAGACTGTGGGAAACGCGAACAGCCAGGGGCTGGGCAGGTGGGGCTTGGGGTGCTGTGGCCTGGAGGAGCCCAGTGCCTTCCAGAAGGAGATCCAGGAGGGATCAACTGCCCAGGGGGCACCGAGAGGGCACCTACTGGACAGCAGAGCCAGGCTGCAGAAAGGCGAACGCCGGGAGTGGAAGCTTCGAAACGTGAATAATGATCACTGTCTGCTCCCAGCTGAAAACATTTGGAAAGGCTGCCATTGTCGGATAGGAGCTAAGTGCTAAAATGGGAGAGCTAAATCCTAAAAGAAATGGGTGGGATTTATTCAGGAAAGCATTAGGAAGGCCATGTTGCTTGCTTAGAATGGCCTTGGGTAAGCATATGAGAAAAAAAAAACTCCCTCCAGATGTGGGGATGGGGACAGCGGCAAAGATTAAGAGACTTGCCCAGATACCCAGAGCGACATCCACTGACAAGAGAGAAGAGGGAGAAACGCCCGGCGTCAGCCTGTTGTCAGCTCAGCTGGGCAAGCAGGGCAGTCATCAACCAGATACTCCTCAGCAGGGAAACTCAGCTTCCACAGGGCCTCCCTAAGATAGCTCCCATCCAACATCCAAGGCCCCCAGCAATGCATGCTGGAGCTGTCATTTCTATTTTCAGAGAAAATGACGCATTGTGGTGCTTCATGCTGTTCTATTAAAATGATTTTCAACACAGCAAATGGTCTGAGTTAGAATTTCACTAGATCGGGGGTATTATCCCTAGCACCTTCAAGATCAAGGCATCCTAAAAGTAAGGTGTTTCATTACCTGCCTTTTTCCCTTGAGAGAATGAGGAGGGGGACTAGCGAGCTGCGACAGGCGGAGGTGGGGGGCAAAGAGCGTGGAGGTCTCCGGGACACCTGCAGCACATTTCTGGTTTGGAGCTTCGCAGGACTTTGTCTTTTTAAGATTCTACTGAGAAATGACAGGCTCCCAGCCCCAGGCCAACAGCTGGGGTGGTTTTTATTACTGGGAAATAGTGTTGCATCGGAGTCATTCAAGGTTGGCCTTCCTGGGGACTACAACGGCCCCCACTCCCACCCCTCCCGAGGATGTACATGAGTGAGGCAGGACACGCTGTCCTAGTTGGTCAGCCGGGCACTCAGCAGAGTGGAGAGGACCATGCCAGCAGTGTGAGATTACATGGGAGCACGGAGGGCAGGCTGGCCCCCAAAGAAATCTGCTATGTGTAATCATGTGTTAGAGGTGCATGTCCACATGTAGAACACCAAATACTGCGGCAGCGAGACATCCACGGGCTTCTCTGGCACCACGGGAGTGCTAAATACTGTCATAAATGAAAACAGCACTAGAAAAATCACTGCTTGATATGATAATGAGTAGCTGACACTTGAGTGCATTTTCTTTTCAGCTGGAACACGCCGGTATGCACTGCTTAGGCTGTAGCACTGCGCCACTTAGCTCAGAATGAATCCGCCACTTGCTGTCTTTCTGGTTCCCCACCCAGCCACCTATTTCTCGATGCCACACCTGGTGATGATGAGCACACATGAGAGGCTGGGTGGTCAGTGCAAAGTGCAGCTCTTTACAGCCTTCCTGGAAAGGGCTGCTCTCTGGCTGGAGGCTGTGGCCATTGCTTGCAGAGCTGGTCACTGCCAAGACTCTACCCTCGGTCAGCCGAGGGCTTGTGACCCAACAGGCCCAGCCCATTGCAGTATACCCGCCCCTCCCCTTCCATGGCAATGACAATTTGGAGATGGCCAACTGAAGCAAAGGTTGTTTCCACACTCTTTTATTTCGGATCTCTTTGTCCACAGAGTTGCCATCAAAGGTTGTTCCAGACAGAGGTTGCTTATGCCCCTCGAAGCCCCAGTTTTGTTCAAAATCACTGATCAGCTCAGTCCAATTATCATCTGCACCTTCTTTCATGGTAGGTCTCAACCTGATATTGATTTTGGGCCTCAGGGGACATTTGGCAATATATGGAGACATTTTTGGGTAACACCATGGGTGTAAGGGGTGCTCCTGGCATCTAGTTGGTAGAGGCTGGGGATGCTGCTACAATGCCCAGGACAGCCCCCACCACAAAGAACCACACAGCCCAAAATGTCAACAGTGTCGCTGCTGAGAGACCCTGCTCTTTCAGAAAAACAAAGTGGAAGCGGAGCTGCCAAGAGTTGGACAACGGGGTCCTTATCCTGAATCAAGTCTTCATGAATCTTAGAGTTCAGAGGGAAACAGCTTTAATGCAGGGACAGTTTCTGCAGGGCTTACAAAGGGATCCCTGGCACAATGCCTGATTTGTTCATTTTAGTTAATTTCCAGACAGGCCTGTAAATACCACGTTGTTTACGGATTAGCATTGTGGAGCGCCTTCTGCCGCAGCACACTGCCATCAGTGGAGCACTTGTGGAACACATGCACACGGTCAAGTGTGATTTGTAGGCTGGGTTTCCCCTGTTTACTAATTAGTAATGGAGACACTCAGGGAGCCTGTGCCCTTCTCCTTAAGTCACTGTCCCAGGCTCAGACAGCACCTCCACCTCGGGCACTGCAGCAAGCTCTCGTCATGTGTGCTGTATTCTCCTACGTGGAATCCAGCAGCCATATGCTAGTGTCATGGTTAATTCCATACTCCTGACCACACTCTCCTGCTCCAGTTCCCCAAACAAAAACAACAATCCAAAACAGGGTGTGGTGGTGCATGCCTGTAATCCCAGCTACTTGGGAGGCTGAGGTGGGAGGATCACTTCAGCCCAGGAGTTCAACTCTGCAGTGAGCTAAGACTGTGCTTGTGAATAGCCACTGCACTCCAGCTTGAGCAACACAGCAAGACCCTATCTCTAAAAACAACAAAGAACAAACAAAAAAGCAACGATCTAGATGACTAGTACCATCTCCGAGCAACTAAAAGTGAGGCAGAGAGAAGGACAACACTTTACATTTTTCTGGTGATTTGTGGGTTACTAAATGCTTTCCATTCCATAGGTTCCTCTCATTCTCACAGATACCTATATGACACATATTATTATAACTTTTTTGTATAAGAGAAAATGAACCAGAAAAGTCAAGAAAGAGGACAAGATGGGTGGGAACAAATACTCGGTATTTTATGCCACACTGAAGGGGCACAGGAGAAACTCCTCTGGCTGTCTCCAGGCTACCTGCCTCTCTAGGAAACTCGGAGCTGCTTTTAAAAGGTGTGACTAGAGTCATCTTCTTAAAGGCCAGCTCAGAGGTTGGGTTAGAATGACCTAATCCCTTTAAAGCAGTGGTCCCCAACCTTTCTGGCACCAGGGACCAGTTTCATGGAAGACAATTTTTCCATGGACCGGGGTAGGGGGGATGGTTTCGGGATGATTCAAGCACATTACATTTATTGTGCAGTCAAACCTCTCTGCTAATCAGAATCTGTGTTTGCAGCCGCTCCCCAGTGCTAGCATCACCACCTCAGTTCCATCTCAGATCATCAGCCATTAGATTCTCTTAAGGAGCACAACCTAGATCCCTCACATGCTCAGTTTACAGTAGGGCTCACACTCCTATAAGAATCTAATGCCACTGCTGATCTGACAGGAGGTGGGGGCTTATGCTCACCTGCCATTCAACTCCTGCTGTGCAGCTTGGTTCCCAACAGGCCAGGACTGGTATCTGTCCACAGCCTGGGGGTTGGAAACTGCAGCTTTAAAGGCTTCAGATGAATCAAGTGGTGAAAATGCTGCAGGTGTAGTTTTTGAACTGACCCCCACCCTCACCTTCCTGAGCTCGGTCTCCAGCAATTTTCTCACGTTTAAATTGGTGTGTATACTCTGTCTACATCCTGAATTGAGAGCATTAATATTGCTTTAATGCACCCTTTATCTAGGAAGTTACTCCATTGGCTCTACAATCAAGACAACCCCAGGTTGGGATCCCAGCTCTCCCCTACCTGGTAAAGAACACTTGGAAAGAACATTCTGTAAAGAACACACGGTGTCCCCTAAATAGCTCCAAGGTGCTTCACTTCCTTTAGAGTTCAGGTGCCGTACTGAGAGGCAGCAGATGGCCCCGCAGGGTTGGAGGGATGGGAGCCAGAAGCTCCAAACCTAAGCTTAAGTCTTGGCTCTGACACTTGTCTCTTGATCTCATTATGATCGATTTCCTCCTGCACTCATTCTTAAGATCCAGTACATGCAGGTATCTTTAGAGGCTTGGCTTGCTGAGACTCTATTTATGTGGGGGACCCCCATGTACAAATGTGGTTTGAGGACAATGGGTGTGTGTTGGTGAGGGGTGGGAGACAATTCTGAGTACATGCAGCATCCAGCTTGCATCTTATCCTGAAAGGCACAGCACATGTGTTCAAGCGAGCTGGGCACTGCGGGTGCACAGTGGAGGCAACTCCAATGGGACGGGCTCTGGGCCGGCAGAGAGGGCAAGGTGCCACCCCAGGGCGAAGCGTTCCTGAGCTCAGGCCACTGAGCACCGGAGCCACAATACAGACAGCAGGTGCCCTCAGCAGCTTTCAGCAACACAACCTGGCACAGGACAGGTCAACCAGGAAGTGCATGTAGGCAAGGAGGAAATGGTGGATGCCTGGAGTAGCCAGGCCGCCCCACAGAAATGTCCGCACAGAGCTGGGGAAGTCTAAGGCCTTCCTGCTGAGCAGATGGAGATGAACTGCTGGGAGGCGTTGTGCACAACGGCAGAGTGTGGCCAGTAGGAGCTGAGACTCTTGGGGTCTGGGCATGAGTCTGCATGGTGAGACCATGCACAAATTCCTTCTCTGTGCCACAGGGTTTCCAGCTGCAAAATTGGGCCAGTAGTAGTATGGACCTCACCCTCATGCCTTCTGAGAGGACAAAATGCATTAACTCTCATAACTCATGTTACACTCTGCCCGGTACCTAGAGAGCACGTTGTAAATGTTCATTGCTATTGTTTTTCTTATTTTCACCCTGAATGAGCCTTTCTCAGCCATCAATATCCAGGCTACATAGGCTTCAAATATAAACTAGACAAGTTTGGACTGCAGAATTTCATGTAATCATTGGAAAGAAATCATGTTGGCTAAAGAATTTCAATGATACTGCTTCAAATAAATCCCAAATAAAGTGTGAAATAATAATTACCAAATGAGAAATAACTAAAACAAGATTTGATGATTTTTTTTTTACTACCTTTGACTCAGGGATGTTTTAACAGTTCTATGCTTGGAGCCTCAGCATGAACTGGATCAACTGTTGTTGTCTAGTGCAAAATGCTCCCTAAGTCCCGCCCAAGGACCAGTGTCGGGCTGGCTACAGAATTCATCACCTGGCAGCTTGTTCAAAATCAGAGTTCCAGACCCAAGATCCAGAGACTCTATGTCAGTAGTCTGTGATGGGGCTTGGGGTCTATATTCTGATCATAGCATACTGGGGTGCTATGAGGTTTGGGACTCACAGGCTATGGGGTCCCCTAAAGATGTCAAGGCATTTCAAAGAAACAAGGGAGCTGGGACATGGGGCAAGCACATATAGAAAGTGGGAGGGGGCTTCCCAACACTGTGTTAGAGTTTAAGATCCCAGAAACTCTTGCCCCTTTTTCTAGGCTGTCATTTTTTTTTTCTATGCTTTCAACTTAGATACTTTCTCCATGCTCCAAGATTCTGATTTTAGCTTGATAATCTGACTTTAATCTTCTAGGTCAGGATAATGCATTCTGTTTACTTTGTCATTTCTCCCCTTGATTCTGATTACTGTGTTTCCAACTCCAGTTTTGCAAGATGACCCAGTATGACGGCTGGCCCCAGCTTGGTGCCTCACTCATCTCAGGAGGAGAAGCTGAGATGATGTCAGGATTCCTCAGTGCACCAGGAACAAGAGGAGTGGGTAGAGATAGAGACCTTAGACCACAGCAGTGACCTTCTGCCACAAGGCAGCATGCTTGGCTTGGCAGAGCACATTTAGACCTGGCTTGTTTTCCTATCACTTTTCAGGATCAAATTTACCTTGAAACTTTTTATCTTCCTGGCAGCTTACTCTATTTCGAGAGTCAGTATATTTTCTTCTGCAAACAAACCTGTTGCTGTTGTAAAGTGCAGCCATCTTCTGACCTTTTATCTCTATAAACAGAGCACCAGCCAGGATCTGCTCATCACCTTTCATGTACTTGAAGATAGTAATTAAGCCATCTCTTAGTCTCTGGGGTCAGTGAAACTATTCTGACTTCCTACTAGAAAATCCCCTTATATCTGTATGGCTTTCTACAGTGGGAGACACAATTCTTCAAAGGAGATATGCCCCAAACCTCCAATTTAACATATTATCAGTGCTTGCTTGTCATGTCCATATTAACCCATTCCATCTCCATAACACACCAACATTTTATGTTATTTAAAGACAAATTTATATCATGGTATTCTTTTGCTCCCTTGCATTCAGCAACTCCTTTAAGATGATTCTCAATTTACTCATTCTCCCTAATTTTGCCTGCACAGGTTTTTCTTTCTTGAGGACCATCCATCAAAACTATGTCACTTTTGTAAAGTTAAAACATTTCCCCAACAAATCAGTCAAGTGAAACAGAGCTTGTGGCTTATACCGGGTTGTTACATAAGACCTACCTGGGGGAGTCAGTGTTCACAATCATCTGTTGCTCTTTAACATTAAATGTGAGCACAACATGGGTCTCATGAAGTTCACCTAAGGGCATTCTCCAGATTTTAAAATTATGCAAGGATAGAGCACACACCGACACACACACATGCAATTATGAGCCATTCTTACTTTGAACATAGATATAATTATACTAAGTAAAATATTAGCAACTTGAACTCCTCATTGTATAAAAAGAATAATGGATCATGACCAAATAGAGCTTATCTCAGAATTGCAAGGATGTTTCAACATGAGGAAATCTATTAATGTAACCTATTACATGAACAGATTAAAAGAGAAGAAAAGTACCATCAGAATGTATGCCCTCAAAAAAAAAATTAGTATGCTTTCCTGATAAAAGCTTTAGCAAGCTAGGAAGAGAAGGAAACTTTTAGACTTCATAAAAATGGCTTAAAAGAAACCTAAACTAAACCGTAATTTTAATGCTAAGATATTAGACTCATTCCCATTAATTAAGGCAAGGATGCTGTAGTAGGCAGACTGACAGCCCCCAAGATATCCATGTCCTAATCCCTGGAACCGGTAAATATGTTACCTTACAGTGCAAAAAGAGTTTGCAGATGTGATTAAATTGAAGATCTTGAGATGGGGAGATTATGTGGATTATCTGGGTGGGCCCAATGTAATCATAATGGCCCTTATCTGTGCAAGAAGGCGGGACAGGTGGTGTTGGAGTCAGAGAAAGATGCAGCACTGCTGGCTTTGATGGAGGAAGGGCCTCTAGAGCAGGGAATGGAATCTCCCCTCAGCACCCCAGGAGGGGCACAGCCTGCAGACACCTCGATTTTAGCCTAGTGAAATCCATTTTGGACTTCTGACCTCCAGAACTGAAAGATAATAAAATTATATTGCTTTAAATCACCAGGTTTGTGGTAATTTGTTGTAGCAGCAGTTGGAAACTAACACAGATGCCCACCTGCAACATTGTACTGAGGTCATGGCCAATCTAATAAGGAAAAGAATTGAGTTACAAACATCAGAAAGAAAAAAAACAGTCAAGATTGTCATCATTTTCAGATATACCTTTCCACCAGAAGATCAAAGAGAATTAATTGAAATATTATTATGTCAATAACAGAATTCGGTAGAGGTACCCAGAATGAGATCAATATAAAAAAATACCTTTCCTGTATACCACAAGAAACCAATTATAAAATGATTGTATTCACAATCACAATAAAACTATAAAATACCTAAAAATAAGCCCATGAAGAAATTACATATCTTTAAAAAATAGTAACATTTTACTGAGGACATTGAGAAACTAAGTGACCAGAAAGATACACTATATTATTAAATGGGGTTCATTTTGTTTTCTCAAATTGATCTGTATGTCCGATACAATCTCAACCAAAATTCCAATGGAGGTTTTTATGGAAAGTGATTCTAAAATTTCACCTAAGGAGAAAATGAGCAAGAATAGCATCCTGCCACAAAGCTTTGAAAGACAAGAAAAACGTAAGACAAGTGCAGCTTGGTTGGAAGTATTTTAACATATCTAACAAGGCATTAATATCTTAATATGCACATACCTCCTATATATCAGTAAGTACTTAATAAAAATGGGATATGTAAATGGGAAATTCACAGAAAAAGTATAAATTAACAATAAACATAAGACTGTCTCACCCTCACTATTAAAAATGGAAATGAAAATTCAAATAAGAATGAGATATAATTTTTCACTTTTGAGACTAGAAAAATCTAGAAAGATGGAACACATACACATTAGTGAGTGTATGGCAAAACACTATTGATAAGACTAAAAATTGGAGAGCAATTTGCATCTATAAAAATTATTTTTAAAATTTTTTTTGAGCTCTGTTGTCTTTTTTCCCAAGTAAAGCCCAACCGTTTGGTTAAAGAGCAGTAGGGCCCTGCCAGGCTTGAACCCCTGCCCACACTGCAGCCCTTCTCCCACCCCTGCTCCCAGGCAGATCTTGGAACTTCATGGACTTCAGACCCCAACCATGGACCTAGGGTGGTACGTGGAAGAAGCTGCCTTTTGGAAATCAAGCACTGAAATGAAAGTGCCTCCTGTGATTTTGCTGTGGCATGGGACCTCTCAGTAAAGTAAACCTGCCCCAGGCAATCCAGGCTTTCCGCAGAATACTACGCAGATTCTCCCCAGATTTATCTCATCACCATGTTTGCAGCAAGCAGAGCCGACGTTGAGTATGAGAGACTCTTTGAAACAAGGAAATCCCATCAAAATCAGGTTTAAGAAAAGCAGCTGGTAAGCATGGTGCTTAATCAAGGAAAAAGAAATGGAGCAGACCAAGCAGGAAACACCTGGGTCAGGCAGAGCTGAGCAAGATGCACGAAGAATAAGACTGGAAAAGCCTTTGAAAATGTCTTAGATATGAACTACAAACAATTTGCAGTATTTATTTGCCATCTGAAATTCATAAAACACTTCGAATTGATCAAACAAAAGACCCTGTTATATTATTTTAACCATCTGCCCAGGTGCTATGGGTATCTGAAGACTCCTTTTGTGATTTCTAGTGCAAGATCCTATGAAGCCACAGTATTTGAGAATATTATTCTCTATTTATAGTTTCATAAGGAGCCTGGTCTAGGGACCACATCATAGTGTTTTACAAAGCCCACGAATGAGTTTTCTGCTAGACTTTCAACAATTATCAAATTTATTCTCAGATGGCCACAAAGTGACCGGCCTGAGTCCCGTGCAAGGCTGAGTTAGGCAAGAGGACAAGGTGAGACTGGGGGCCGTTCAGCTCCTGCCTAGAGGACTTGCCTATAACAGGCATCACCACAAGATTGTAACGGTCAGACACTGGGCATTTCTCACCTGTAAAGAAATCATGAAATTTTGAGACGTGGGAGTTGAATGAGCAGCTGATGTCACAAATCTAACTACCCTGAGTTCTTACCTCTCCCTCTTGGTGACTCCAGGCTGCTGTCTCCAGAGAGCAATGGAAAGAGCTGCCAGCCACCACACCTTACCCTTTATCAATTCACAACTCATAACCGATGACACCTCTCAACAACTTGCCACCATCATGACGCACACAGCCGTCCCCTTCAGGAAGCATATTTGGAAACGCAGTCGACAAGAGTCTCCCTGGACTTGTCTGCCTGACGGCCCAGGGTTGTTAAATAGGTAAGTGGGTTCTGCCCTTAACGAGCTAATAATCCAACCTAGTAACACAAAACTCGCTCAAGTTAATATCAAAGGGCTCCCTTTTGCCGAGCACCAGATCAACAATACAATACAGACACACTGAATAAGGCCCAAGTACAGGAGAAACCAGGGAGGGCAGGAGGAGTGGAAGCTCCGTTTCTTCTCTAAGCCCTGTGGGTGTATGGCCCTCAATCTTGCCTGCCCACTGAAATCACCTGGAGCTTTAAAAGATTGGGACGTATGGTTCCACCCACAGGGGCTGTAATGGGATTGGTCTGGGCTGGGGTAGGGCCTGGGCGTCGGGATATTGCACAGTCCCACAGGAGATTTCAATGTACGTGGGGGCTGAGAACCACTCATCGGGGCAATTCTAACAGGCAGGCAGAGTGCAGACCCGCTGGCCTGTAGTGCTAAGTGCCAAAGGCAACGGCCACAGACAGGGGTGAGTGGAGGGTGAGAGCAGGGTGGCTGGAGTGCGATTAGGAGCCGGCAGGCTGAGTGCTGTTTCCCTTGTGAATGACACCACGCGAGTGACAGAGGGTGACCAAGGGCCAGCAAAGAGTTCCATTTTGTTTTTGTTCTTTAAAGAGGGCGACTTGGGCTATTTACCTACTGAAGGTGGAGGTCCAGGAGGAACAGAGTTTGGGAAACAGAGGCAGCATCCAATTAGTCAGAGCTCCACAGATGCAGGGCAGAGTCGGGTCTGGACTAGAGCTCAGACGTGAGGATTTTCTTTTGTGAGGAAAAATAAAGGAAAGGGAACTAACGTTTATTGAGCATCAATTTTGTTAGGTGCCAGAGTGGGCACCTCATATGCAGATTTCACTGAATCTTCCACAGCAAATCCGCAAGGAGCTTTGTAAAGTAGAAGGTCCTCTGCCCAGAATTCCTGGGTCTTGACTGTAACACATGAATGATATTTCCAAATCTAATCATCTAAAAGGTCAAAGTGATCAAAAAAGTCTTTTTGCGGGCCCAATGCCATTTATTCTTGAAAGAACTGTCTGAAAGAAGTATAATCAGTGCAACTTTAGAACAAAGAAAACAAGTGATAACAATCTGTCAGAAAGGTAAGACGCGGGGCCCCTGCCAGTCTGCCACACCCCTACCACTTCCCCCAGGTACCTGATGGCCATACTGTGGGCTGCAGTGCCCAGAGCTCTCCTCCCCAGCACGCACAGGGCAAAGGACAGAGTCACCAAAGGAGAGTCCTCGTCGCTGTCCACCACGGTCTTTGAAGGCTGAAAGAGCAAGGACGTCCACTCAGCTTTCACTGACATTCCAGTATGTACCAACACAGCATCACAAAGGTAGAGTCAGAGGAGGCTTTTTAAGACAGCCTTATGGTCACCTGGTCTCCTCTAGGATGACCTCGGGGCTGGGGAACTCCCTGCTTCCTGAAGCAGTTTCTTTTGTGGTTGGACACAGAAAAATAAATAAATAAATAAAAACGAGAAAGCTGTTTTAGGAGAGAAAACAGCCCATGAGGTGGGTTAATGGCCTACTTCTCTGGAATTTCAAATACGGCCCTTCAGGTCATGAAGACGGTCAGCGCTTCTAGCCAAATGAACGCCCACCTTAGCGCTGGCCAACACAAAGGAGGGGCACAGTCGGGCAGGGAGAGAAAAACTGCAAAAACCCAGCGCAAATGAGAATCTTCTGTTCTCCCAGCAGTGAGGAGCCCTCTGGATTGACTGTAAGTCCACAATCAACAACTAAATTTAAAGAGTCGTTCAAAGTCAGCTTTTAAAAAAAGGGTGGGGAGGGCTGCGGGAGAAATTTGAAGTCAAAATATCCTTTGCAAGAAAAATGAGATAATTTCATGAAGCAACTCAGAAAAGAGCAGAGCCAGCCCGGCAACATACCCAAGGATATCAATAGATTCTTTGATTATCTGAACCATCCACAGAGGCCAAGCATGGGTTAGATTATCAGTACACCTCCTTGGCTTCTCTAAAGAAAGTTGGTTGTGTCACTTCTTCTGCCACATTTTTAATTACTCATAAAAAGGTCACAGACCTGGGCCAGTGTCACGGTGCTACAGCACATACCACATACTGCATCAGCTGCTGAGGAAGTTGTTTCCAACTTGGACCCACTTTCTGCCTCCACAGCCCATTGACTCAGATTTGCAAATCCTAAGAAGCAAACGATTCCCTACATTTGTTATCCTCCCCTTTCTCCTCCTCTGACTCCTGCTCTTCTTTTCGTAAGCTGGCACTGTCCTTAATTTTATTTCTAAGAGGCAGGATTCACCTCAAGAAGTGCTCTCAGCACAAGACCCATAATGACAAGAAAATAACAGCGACAGGAATAACTTGGACAATCTGATTGCTAAATAGAATTTGCGTGTCCATGATTCAACATGTTCAGGAAATCCTCCTGATTTCAGCACAGACATACTTTGTATGGAAATCTCAAAATGTAATTTGAAAGAAAGAAGTTTCCAATGTCTTAAAGCTTCATTGTAGAGGCTGAAAACTTCACTGACCCCGAGCACGGCATAAAGGGACAAATACTCTCCAGTCTCCTTCATTGGAGACAAAGTATATTGATTCTTCCATTTAATTTTGCTTAACTTAAACATGTGCCCAAATATTATTTGTTCTCTCCTCTATTTTATAAGTCTTCCATAGAGTATAAGAAAGAGATGGACATAAAAATGTTCCTTGTTTTTTAAACTTGCATTCTATGCCCCCGACCCCCACCTCCCTCACCTACCTCCTGTCGTTTCCGTGCGCAGTACTGAATCCATTCTAGATAAACGTTGCAGAAGCTAGCTCGTGTTATCCCCTGGAGACACGGGACGTAGTCGTCGTCAATGTTGATGTTGAACATTGCAAGGTCACGCTCAATGTAATGCCACTTGGCAAAGGGCTGCAGGGACTTGAGAAGCGATTCATTTTTGATCCAGGAGAGGAGCTTGGGGGACGTTACCATATAGTATATTATACTCTGCAGAGAGAAAGCAAGATTTTGAGCCCTTACAGCGATTCTAAAGCCAGGGAGGTTTTTTATTTTACTTATTATATCTCAGAAAGTAAAACAACCTCAGGAAAGTAGGAGACATGAAATCCCCACATGTGGTATCATTTGTATTTCCTGCTAGGTTTGATGCACATTGGAGACATTCTAAAGTGTCCTCTCTTAAGGGTTATGGTAGGGAAGAGGACAGTGAGAACATCATGCAGCAAAATGTAACAGGACAGAGTTTCTGTAATGAGGAAAAATGACAGCTGGCCCTATCCTTTCTGAGAGAAGAACAAAAAAGCCCCCTTTGCCTGGGCTACTGCGGGCTTCTGTGGGTGCCAGGCTGGGCTGATCCAGCTGAAAGAGCCTGGGGCAGACCCCCTTCCAGGGCCCCAGCTAAAGGGCATTTAATGAACTACAACACAGTTCTTACAGAAAGCACTAACGACGTACGATCACAGTAACACACATACGCCCTTAATCCTGAGTGCCCAGGCAGTGGGCATCTGTGACCCGTCCAAAAATAACCTGTTTCCCCCTTAATCAGACACTGCACTTACCAGTCCCCACTAGGGACAGCACCTCCCTCCCTCCAGCTTCACTGTTCTAAGTCACAGCTTTATTGAAAGCCATCTTGTAGTTTTTGAATGAATTCATCCCTCAACAAGGCTAGCACCTGGCCATGAGGAATAAAAATGCAACAGAGAAAACAAAAATCCAAGCCTGACAGGGCACTTCAGCAACAGATCGAAGTCCACTGCTGAGGAGTCCCTTCCGACATTCAGACCAATGTCATTATAACAGAAAAAGGGAAGCGGCACTCAGGGCTGCTGAGGCTCAGGGTACCCCAGAACAGGGCTGCACGTCTCATCTTGAAATCACGAGGGACAAGGGGCCGCGGTGTTTGACGCAAAGCAGCAGGAATGCTTGGAGTCAAACACCAAATTGCTGGCCTTCACTGTTTATGAAAACACTTTGTCTCCAAGCAAGGAAACAGAAAGTAAGCGAACCTTAGGTGGACAGAACAAAGGCTTAGGTTACTGACGCCTGTACAGAGAGAAGCCCTTGGCTGGGGGGGCTCCCACCCACCTGCTCCTGCCCTCCCCTCCCTCTGGCTGGGAGATGGAATCCAGAGCTCAAGGCCTCAGGTTACTGGTGTCTGGTTTCAAGTCTTCCAGGAGCTTGAGCAGGTGAAGGGACAGACACACTGGTCTCTGATTTCCACCAAACAATTGCAAACGCCTGGCTTAGCCTTTCTCTTGCTGTCAGGACTGAGGGCAGCCTGGACTATGGGAAGACTAATCTGTGTGGCTCCTGGCTATGGCCTTGCTTCTTTTGGACATATTTTCTATTAGGCGCCACTGTCAACCTGCCCTCAAAATGAGGAAATGGAGGGATGAAGTCTGCAGGCAGTATCTAGAATTGAGTAGCATGCCTGTTCTCCTACCTTCTGTAACACTGCGCCCCAGGACAGCCATGAAATCGAGAAAGCCCTTCAACACAAGGAGGGAGGGATGGAGGAAGAGGGCAATGGAAGCTGAAGGCAGGAAGGGGGCAAGACAGACACGCTCAGGAAGCCCACTCTGCATGGCGGTTTGGAGGTTTAGAATGAGGTGATGTATATGAAGAACTTAGCACGTGGCTTGGCCCATGGCACGTATATGCAAGAAGTAGTCATAAGTGGCATATCTTGAACATCCGTGACTTACCTACCCAGCAAGCAGGAAGAGCATGAGGCTCAGGGGAGGCAGGCAGAAGCAGCAGCCCTGGAGAGGTTGAGGCAGAGGGGTGAGGGGACGGGGCGGCGCTAGGGGCAGGACACGGCTGCATCTGTGCTGGTCACCAGAGTGCACGTCTGATATTCAAAAATATAAATTTTGAATCTGGAGGGTTTTCTCTTGTCTCCTTGCTGGCTGGATCAATTAAAGCTTCTATGAGGTAGACAGTTTAAGTCAGCCCAAAGTTACAAGCAAAAGAGAGTCACGATGCCCAGGACCTGTGCCTGCGGCCACAGGCATTGCTTCTCAGCTGAGCATTACAAAGGGGAGAAAAAGAAATTTGGTTCGGTCTCTGTAAACATCTGGCTCTAGCAAACATCTGGTCTGGTTTTTTCCCCAGTATGTCCTAATCACGTACCAGACAGGAATAACAAACAAAAATCAGAAGACGAAAGTTTACGTTTTCATTCATTTCTGGGGAGGAATGAAAATAACCCATGACTGATGAAGTCATAATAATTAAAGAGGATTTGAATCCCAGAGGTTAAAACCTCCTCCTCTAGGTCTGGCCAAAGCTTGAGTGTTGATGTCAGGACCTCACCCCGGCTTGGCAGCCCAGCTTCCCCAGTCCCAGCACCGACACCTCTCCCCGGGGAGAAACAGAACCATCCCAACCAGCTGCAAGCCATGTCCCATCTCCAGTTTATCAGGCAGAAAGCCTGTCGTGGAGACACAGTCACCAAATGCTGCGAAATCCTTCAGCATCTGTCGGGATGAAATGGATACAACACTGCACAGAGCAGATCAGCGGCGGTGTGAATGCATCGACAGGGTGAGCCTGAGCCGAGCTGACAGTGGGACCCGCCTGAATTCATGCAGGATATCTGTTTCCTGCAGCAGGGATTTTCTGGGTTCCTCATTTTAATTGCAGATCAGCGTCTTCTCTTAGACAACTCCTGCTCTAGGAAGGGGCCCCTGGCAGGCAGACCAGGTTGTCCACTCCTAGTTCTGCAAGGCAAGCGATAAGCACATCTCCTGTCTCAAAGAGCTGCCCAGAAACAATGACGGCAGGAAAGCCAGGCCCTCGCAGAAAGCTGATTTCTTGACAGCTCAGAGGGTTTTGAGTGCTAATAAACTGAGGAGAGGTGGAGGAGACACCAGGGAAAACCTCGAGTTGCTGGCCAGGAAGGAAATGATTTCAAATATATTCATAGAGGGTGAGGGAACTCACCCAGTTTATTAGGAGATTAAAAAAATCCTTTTGTAAAAAAAAAAAATCCTTTTGTATAAGGGAATTATTTCAAATTTTTCTTCCTTTTCAATTTGCCTGTCCAATAAGAAAATAGTAAAAACAACGAAACCGAACTCCTGAAACTTTAGTTCCGAGCTATAAAGGCAACTTTGTTCACCTAGCAACCGAAACCCAAGAAGAAAATATCCATTTGTTTTCACCCCAAAATGTTCCTTCTGTTCTAATCGCCAGCCAGCCCTCCTGAAATTCCCACGCACTAGCTGCAGCGGAGAAATGAGTGCAAGTTCAGAGCCACCCCTCACTGAAGGGCAGGAAGGCACTGATGGCCGTATTTAGAGATGACTTCATGGGATAGGCCCGACAGTGCCCATGTGAATTAACCAGGGGGGCACTGGGAGGCCCCAGCATCTCAGCCCCTCCTAAGCACCAATTTGGAGTTAAGAAAGTTCTTGTTTCTATCAGGTCCAGTTATGTCTATTGTGGTTCCAAAGCCTAGTTGTGGATCAAATCACGCAGGAAACTTATTAAATAATGAGTCCTTCGCACACCCCCAGGGCCATGGAATCAGAATTTCTGGGTGAGACTTGGGAGTCTGTAATTATCCAGCTTGCTGGGGGGCTTGCCACAGGGCTGCCCCGCCTGGTGAGAAGCGCCGTGCTAGGAAACACATCACGGCACTGCCCGCCTCTCCCATCGCACCTGCAATGCCCATTTTGCCATCACTCCCCTTTCTTAGAAAACAGAGTTAAGGCTATTTTTTTCCCATAAGCCAACTACTACCAGGCAGGTTCCGGGGGGACCTCCCAGAGCCCTTGTCCATTTTTTAGCACATTACCCCAGATTTGTTTGTCAGTTGGCAAAGTGTCATGTTAGAAAACATTTAGGGAATTGGGAGGCGCATTTCCAGGAGTTAGGAGCAGAGGAAAGTGAATATCAGCTACCAGTCTAAAGT
This sequence comes from Lepilemur ruficaudatus, assembly GCA_963574885.1. NCBI lineage: Eukaryota > Metazoa > Chordata > Mammalia > Primates > Lepilemuridae > Lepilemur > Lepilemur ruficaudatus. The sequence continues at coordinate 36,375 of CAUYRT010045788.1, forward strand.
TGGAAGCATCAAAAAGCTAGTCCAGTCATGGAGCCCCAGAGACCTCTGGAAAAGCCGAGAGGGTTTGGCCAGAGAGGGTGAACCTGGACAAGGCATCTCAGCCTCACCCCTGCCTCACCCTCCACTCCCACTTCTGGCCCCGTGGTGTGGGTCGGGTCTGTCCACACGTCTGTGTCATGAAAAGGCAGAGAGGTGGCTCAGTACTGAACGAAGGTCTCACAGCTCATACCTGAAGCAGGGTGCTCAGGCCTGGCCTGGATTTGGACCTCATCTGTCCAGACTCCAAATCCACGTTACCTGGAACCTTTGCTCATTCAGTCCAAAAAAATGTATCTGGCACCTTGATGTGCAAGCCTTCACACAGGGATCTGGGGACCCCAAGAGGAGTCAGGTGTGGCTCCTCTGTCTCAGGAGCTGCCAGGAAGCAAAGGAGGAAAGGTTTACAGAGGAAGAGGAGGTGCACGCCAGGTGTGACGTGCAGGCAGCTGGGGAGGAAGAGCCGCCATGGGAGCTGAGACTGGCAGAGAAGTTGAGGGCACGGGGGAGGGAGGGGGAAGTCCCAGCAGGAGGAGTTAGCAGCATGCAAGGGCACAGGGGTGGGGAGCACAGGCAGGGAGCACAGCAAGTGTGTGCATGGAGTGTGCACGGAGCGGTGAGGGGGAGAGTGGGAGTGGGAAACACAGCAGGAAGCAACAGTGGAGGGCTCTGGATGGCAGGCAAGAGTCTAGCCCTATTCTTGAGGCAACAAGGAGCCGCCCAGCTCCAGGGCTCATCCATCCATTCTGTCTAGACCCACACTGCTGGCCCAGCTGCCCGCTCCTGGCCACTTGCTTCCTGGGCCTGGGAGTCCCCTTGACCAGTCAGCCCCTGGATTCAGCCCTTCTTGTAACCACCCATCCTGCTGCCCCCTGAGCACTAAAGGAGATATTCAAGAGACACTTCTCTCCTTGACAAGGGAGATGACAGAGATGGCTGGTTACCATTCATCATCTGTCTTCTCTGTCTTCCACAAGCTCACAGTTTCATTTTGGGCTCATGTCTGTCCAAGGTACACTTTCCAGACCCTCTGGTGGCACATGGCAACATTCTGGCCAATGGGATACAGCAGGAACATACTGTGGCAACTTCCAGGAAACTTTTAAGAGGCAGTTGGTGCATGCCCATTGGTCTTCATTTTCTTTGTCTTTTCCTCTACCCCTTTAAGCCTGAAACTTAGATCTTGGAACACAAAGATGGGGAATACACTTAACACGGTAGAGCTGGGGGGCTGGTGGCAACCTGGATCCCCAAGGACTTCATGGAGCAGAACGACCATACCAGCCTTGATCCATGTGGGAGAGAAATAAGCTTCTTAGCTGGGTGTGGTGGCTCACACCTGTAGTCCCAGCCACTAGGGGTGCTGAGGCAGGAGGATCACTTGAGCCCAGGAGTTTGAGTTCAGCCTGGGCAACATAGCAAGACCTCATCTCTAAACATTTTTTAATTAAAAAAAAAAAGAAAGAAATTCCAACATGTGTGTGCTACTATTATTTCACGTCCCACTGCCAAGTCTAACACCAATTGGTAAACTGAATTTGCCTCGAAATTAGGTAACAGGTCACGACCCCCTGACTTGTTTCCCAAATCTTCCTTAATTTCATTAGGGTGGACAAAACACATATAGCTTTGTGTGAAATTTGGGTATAAGATTTTATCTCTCTAGCACACATGAAGGTGGTATGAACTGCAAGATCTGTTGTAAATATTCTGCCGCAGAAAGGGGTTTTGCAACCATTTCATGCTGCGATCATCTAGGAGGATGATAACCGGGAGTCATTTACCCTTCGGAACTGTCACATTTTCTGCGTCCAGGAAGCTTCAGCAGAGACTACAGATGTGGGGGATCCCCACAGTTTGGAAGTTTGGAAACCATTCCAAACTTCCAAGCAAACGTCCTGCTTCTTTGCTAGTTGAAATTTCAGGAGCCCGTGTTATCTTTTTATTCTATACTTCCTCATCTCTGCCAGGCCACCTGTCTCAGCCTCGGCTGGCAGGGAGTTTTGTGGTGTCAGACGATGAGCTTCCTGCTTTCGAACATTAAAATGTGGACCCCTCTGTGGACTGTCCAGGGATCCCCCGTGCAAAGTCCTCTCCCAGCATAGGACGCACCGCAGAGCCTTCCTCAGCCACGCTGCCCTTGCCTCTCCCTCCCGCTCAGAAAACACCCAGCCCCGATCAGCACTCTGCACCCTCGGTCGAGTGCCACATTTGTTCTCTGGGAGGCTTATTCCAAACCAGCACATCTTCTTAGGCAGTACACAGGCTGTGCAGACAACTGAAAAAGTGTTATTAGTCTCTACTTGAGTAGGAGAAAAGACTGTCATAACCAATCCTGATTGGATGGTTTAGCTATATTTTTGAGTTTTCATCATGAGCTTAAAATATAATTCTGATTCTAAAGTGAACAATTTGCAAAGCATCTAATTCAACACTTATAACTCAAATGTCGAGGCTTAGCAATATGTCTAGGTTGTTTAAATTTGCCATCACCATCATTACAAGCTACTTGTGCAGCGGTGGAAGTGCAGACGCAGACCTAGGAAGGAGGACGAACTGCCTGGTAGTGTCCGGGCTTAGAAGACAACTCAGGGGCACAAACCTCAGGCTAAAGCAAAGCCCCCTCGGATTTGTCACAAAAGCAATGGTTCCCAAACCTGCTGGGCTGCTGAGTCAGAGGCTGAGGAGAAGCTTTAAAATCTAGCTTTCTGTAATGCAAAGCTCTGCAGGAGCTTCTAGCACTAGCCTAGCATTACTCCTAGACACATGTTTGGGAAGCAGAGAGATACCTTGACGTAGTACCGGATGAGGATCCTGCGGAGGTCAAACACCTGCAGCATGGTGGCCGCGTTGTTGTCTATGATGCTGTAGCCCTCCAGGATGTACTGCGTCCGCGTGATTTCCCAGGTGAGCCAGCGGAGGTGGAACGCGGCGTTGCAGGACAGCAGGTGCGGCAGGTGGCCTGGTTTGCAGCAGCAGCAGCCTCTGTCATCCTCGTCACCTTCCATGATGGCTTCCACCTCTCTCTGCTGGCAGTAGGTTCCTGGCCGAGGACACACGTGATGGAATTTAGACGAGAAGACACGCTAGAGGTGTCTTGAATGGATTTCCCCTGCCTTCAGGAGAGGGGAAGATGTGGAGGAAAGTCTAGACATCAGATTTTTTATTCTTAGTTCAAAGAGTACAAAGAAGTCACAATGCTCACAATTGTTAACTCTTCATTCATTCACATTCATTCTGATTCTCATCTCCTCCTGGTTTTTTGTGTTAGGGAAGGCATGCTCTCATGGTGGGCATGGACATTAATAGCTGAAATTCAGGATGGGCACAGCCTTGACCTGCAGGTCATAACTGACGGATGGGGGCTAAGAAAGGTGGCAGGTAGGGATGTCTGAGAGCTGGGTGCATGCTGAAGTGTTACCAGGAAGGGTGCCCTGCAAGAGGTCCTGCTGCCAAGCTGCAGGATACCCCAGCAAACCCCACACCACAGAGATCAGGATTTGTTGTGAACTGGGCATACTTCCAAAGGACTTAATTCTAGAAACATGATAAGATGGTGGGTGACAGACTCAGAAGTATGCCATGTGATGCTACCTTAAAGCCAGAATAACCTGCATTATAGCTGGAATAAATTACTGTTAAAAAAAAAAAAAAGATGGTGGATGTCAACAACCTTTGAAAACAGAACACCATAACTTATTCAACATTCTCATCAATGACTTGCAGAGAAACAGACATAGGATGCTAATGACATGAGGGTACTGGTACGGCCCTGCATGCAGAATCATGATCTAAACGTATCTTAGCAGACTGGGGTGGTGGACAGGATCTCATACACTGAAAATTAATAAGAATGAAGGGAATGTCCTGCACACAGCATCAAAATCTCAGCTACGCCATTTATGAACGTATACTACCATAGTTAGCAAATACTTTGATAATTTCATTGATTCTATGAACCCAAAGTAGTATACCTAAACACTGCATGTCATCTAGACACATCAAAACAAAGGGACAACTTCCACAGGAAAATACCTTTCATGCCCTTAGATGCTCCATATACAAGGTCACTAACAAAATAAAATAAAGTTAGAGAATCTGAGCAAGTTGCATTTTTAAAATCTTTTCTCCATTAAAAAATATAGGTTAGTACTGACTTGAACAAGATTATAAATATTGTTAATTACGCATTAAGAAACTAAAGAGTTTTAGAAAAGTTAAAGTTTCTATTTCTGAATAATGACTTAAAAGATCCAGGGGCTTTTACTCTGCAAAAAAGAAGTCTGTAGGGGAAACCACGGTTGCCTTCAGCAACTCTCTGAAGACTTTCATGTGGAAATATGAACAGATATTCTCTGTAGTCCTGGAGGGCAGCATGGTGACTAACAGGAAGAAGTCTCAGGGCGTGGAGTTTATCGTAAGGAAGGCCATTTAACAGCTGGGAGTTCGACAGTGAAATGGACAGCCCCGTGAGGATAGGAGGATACAGAACGAACTGGTAGTGACAAAACAGGAGTCAGCAGCTGCTAAGAACTATGAGTCACAGTGAAGAGAAAAGCAGAAATAAGAAAGAAGCTAGAAGGAACAGCAGGGTTGATGCGACATTTGCTGGTGATGGTGGCGTGTGTATAATTTTTGAGACAGGTGATTCCTGAGCGGACTTATTGACAGAAGGGTCAAAAACGATAAAAGAGGAAATCAAAGAGATGGATGAAACCAGAGTTCCAAAGGACGGAGCAATGGGACAGCTTAGGAATAGCAGAAAGAAAGGCAGACACAAACTGAAATAAAGTTGAAAAAGCTAAATAAAATGGTTATTCAGAGTGGAGCAGAGAAGGAGAGAAAAGACAGGAGGCAGGAAGAAGTAGCGGAAAAGAAGGTAGCTGCAAGAGGCCCCTGAGAAATTCCATTTCCAGAGATGCTTGCTTCACTGTGGGCCTGTGTCAAGGAATTATTTGTTGAGAGTCACTATTTAAATATACTTAAACTCTTTACAAAATTTTATGGAGATATCATTTACGTGTTAACATAGAGGAATGTTATTTCAGTGAGAAGCAGTAGTTAACAGAAACAGGTTTTGAGAGAAGGTAGTATACATACTAGCTACTTAACTTTGGTCACGTTACTTAACTGGATCAAGCTTGTTTCATCTGTTAAATGGGCCATTGTAAGGATTGAAGAAAATGCACCTACAAAGTGATTAGTAACCACTCAAAAACAGTAGTTATCACTACTGCTTTTACTCGATTGTGAGCTCCATAAGGGCAGTGCCTGACAGATAGAAATTCAGTAAATAAATTAATAAATTGATGAGCGAATGAATAAATTCTTTCATTCACCAAGTAATAAGTGACTACTATGTGCCAGATACTGTTCTATATACTGGGAATACAGCAATTTAAAGAGATACAAAATCGCTGTCCTTGTGTAGCTTATAGGTTTATGGCAGAGAAGACAGAGAAACAAATACAGGAGGAGATGCCAGGGTGGGGATAGCTATTGTAAATAGGGGTATCGGAGAAGGCCTCCCTGGGGATGTTAGAGTAGAGACCTAAGGAGGCAGGGTGCACTCTGTGCAGGTAACTGAGAGAAGAGTTTCCCCTGCAGGCAGAAGACCAAGTGAAAGGCCTTGGGGTGGCAGCATCCTGGGGAAGGAGCATCTTGGGATCGGGGCATGCTTATCATGTGCCCAGAGCAGCAGGAAAGTCTATAGGGGACTGCACAAGCAGGAAAGTGGCAGGAGATGAAGCAGAGAGGTAGCCAGGGGCAGATCCTACTTGGAATGCGTCGGAGGAACAGGTGAATGGTTGGAGCTGAGGGGAAATGTGGTCTCACTTATGTCTTAGGAAACCATTCTGGCTGTTGCCCAGAGAATGAACCGTAGAGGGAACAAAGGTGGGAGCCAGAGCATCAGTTACGGGCTATTCGTTAACCCCAATGAGAAAGAAAAGCAATTCAGACCTGGGTGGTCGGAGGAAGCAGTGAGAAATCATTATATTCCACATATATCTGAAGGCAGGCTGATAGGATTTGCTGACCAATTTAGATATCGGATATTGAAAAGAGGAGTGAAGAATGATGCTAAGGTTTCTGTCCTGAGCAGGAAGCAGAATGGAATTACTACTTACAGAGGAGGGGAAGGTTGCAGGAGGAGCAGCCTTTGGGTATGGGTGGAGGGAAGGTCCGGGACTTCCTTTTGCATATGTTAAGTTTTACGTGCACATCATTGATCCAAACCAAGATGTCAGATGTCGAGGAGGCAGTTGGGTTAAGGAATCTGGAGCACGGGGGTAAAGTTCTGGCTGGAGATTTACAAAATCTGGGAGAATTATTAGTGTATATGGGCTGTTTCAAGCCATTTAGGGAGAGTGCACAGAAAGCATGGAGAAGAGGTTTGAGAACTGAGCTCTGAGAATTCCAAAATTTAGAGGTTGGGCAGGTGAAGAGATACCAATGAAGTAATTCAGCAGAAGTGGCAAATGAATTCAGAAGAAAGCCAGAAAGTCCCAAAAAGCAAGTGAAAAAAAAGTTTAAAGGAAGAGGGAACATCTGTTATGTCAAATGATGCTTGCAGGTCAAACTGCATGAAGAATTAACTGTTAGATTTGGCGTACGGTGATCTTTGCAAGAGAAGTTGTGATGGAACCGTGGCTGGGGGAGGGGTAGTCTGATGGGAGTGAATTCAAGGAAGAATGGGAGAAAGCAGAAATAGTGAAAGTAGGCAACACTTTTGAGAAGTTTAAAATCTCTTTTTGATTTTGTTATCTTTTAGGCATCTCATTGTATAGCTGGGGCCTCCTGCACACTGCTGACCGGAAGTGGTGGGAGTTGGCATCCTTGCCTTGTTCAGTCTTTTAGGACTAAGAAATTAGCCGTAGGTTCTTCATAACTGCTCTCTATCAATAGTAGGAATTTTTCTTCTATTCCTAGATGTCTAAATATTTATGTTAAAATCAGAATTAGGTATTAAATTTTGGCAAATGCTTTTACTGTACCTATCAAAGGGATGATGATTTTTCTCATTTATTCTGTTAATATGGTGAATTATATTGATTGATTTCCACATATTAAACTGATTTTTCATTACTAGACAAACATTATAGGTTTATATATTGCTGAATTTGGTTTTCAAATACCTTGTTGAGAATTTTTGCCTATATATTCACAAGGCATATGAGTCTGTAGACTTGTTTTCTTGTGATGTCCTTGTCTGATTTATATATTGAAAACTCAGTTTATGCTGGCCTCATAAAAATGAGTTGGGAAGTGTCTTTTCTTCTATTTTCTGAAAGTTTAAACAAGATTGGTAATAATTCTTGCTAAAATGTATAATAGAATTCCATAATGAAGCCACATGATTCTGGAGTTTTCTTTGTAGCCAGGGTTTTATTTTGTTTTCATTAGTAATTCAATTTCTTTAGCAGATGTAGATCAATTCAGATTTTCTATTTCTTCTGGTATTGGATTTGGAAAGTTATATTTTTCAATGAATTCATCTAACTTATCATCTAAGTCATCTAATTTCATCTAACTTGTCAAATTTATAAAATTCCCTTATTATTTTAACATCTGTAGCATCTATTGTGATGTCTTCTCTTTAATTGTGATATTTGTAATTTGTGTTTTATCCCTTTTTTCCTTGATCAATCTACCTAAAGATTTTTCAATTTTATTGAAACGTAAAAGCCATTCTAAGCTCCTGAGCCACAGTTTGCCAAACCCTGGCTTAGATCTTGATTTTAAACCTTTCTACTTTGTTAACATAAACTTTTAGAGCTATAAATTTTTCTCTATGCACTGTTTTCATTGCATTCCACACATTTTTTTATATGCTGTATTTTTATTTTAGGTCAGTTCAATTATTTTGTAATTAATCTAGTTATTTCTTTTTTTGACTCATGGGTTTAGAAGCGTATGGCTTATTTTCTAAATATTTGGGAATTTTTATGATATAATTTTGTTATTTTTAAGTTTAATTTCAGTGTTATCAGAAACAAACACTATTATTTCAACATATTGAAATTTATTGAAACATTTTATAGCTTAGCATATGGCTTATTCTGGTAAATGTTCCATGTGCTCTTGAAAAACATCTGTGTTCTGCTGTTGCTACATGAAGTGTTTTGTCAATGTCAATTAGTTTAAATGGTTGATCCATGTCTTTGAGTTCATTGTTCTCTTCTTAGGTTAATTCCATTCACTGAACTTTTCATTTCGGATATTGTATCTTTTTTCAGTTCTAAAATTTTAATTTTTGGTGTACTTTACCTCTCTACTAACATTCTCCATCAGTTCATTCATTATGATAATTTTTCCTTTGAATCCCTAAACATATTAATATCTTTTTGAAATTTCTTGTCTGTTAACTCCAAAATCTTTGGGTGTGTTTCTATTTATACTTTTGTTTTCCTGGTTATGGGTCACTTTTTTCCACTTCTTTGCATATTTAGAAAATCTTATTATATGCTGGATATTAATGATATTATAGTTTTGACAGTCTGGACTTTTTTTGTCTTCCTTTAAATAGTTATGTTCTGTCAAGCAGTTAATTTATTTGCCAACTTGTCAGCTTGATCCTTTTGAAACTTGTTTTAAGTCTTTGGCTGGGAAGGTCCAGAGTAGTCCTTATTCTAGGGTAATAATATCTCTACTCCTAAAGCTTGGTCTTTCTGGGGTCTCGGTTGAATTCCTGGGATGTTCAGCAAGGTCTTTCTACTGGTTGATTGGAGCATCTACATCTCCCAGCACTGTGCAGCCCACATAATCTTTATTTATATTACGTACCCCCGTTACCATTCTCTATCAGGGTGTGCCTTCGAAACAGCAGGTTAACATTCATCCAGTCACTAAAGGGGATCTCCATTTAGATTTCTGCTGCTTCCTCTTTGTGCAATTCACTTCACTCTGGTACTCAGACCCACAAAGTCTAGCTACCCCAGCCGCCCAGTACTCTGATTCTGTCCCTCTAGTTAACAAGACCACAGTGCTCTGTTTGGGCTTTACCTTTCTGTACTGCAGACAGGAAAGCAACTCTAAGCAGTAAGTGGGGCAATTATGAAGCTTACTTTGTGTGTTTCTTTCAATGATCAGAGCCTTGCACTGCCTGCTCTCCAATATCTGAAAAGAGTTGATTAATATAATATTCCAGTTTTATAATTGTTTATGACAGGAAGGATATTCCAGTGCTGGTTACTCAGTTATGGTCAAAAGAATAACTCTTTGAGTCTTTCTACAATGACTTTTGAGACTTAATTGGAACACATAAACTTTCACTACACCCGCTCTCACCCCCATTCACCATTCACTTTTTCTGGGGATCCCATATCATTATTGACAATGTCTGGTAGTTACTAGGTGCTAACAAAGTTGTTGGTGCAATGATTGTATGGACAAATGAAAGAATTCTTATCCAGCTCACTGTACGCACAGGCAACAGATACTCTATTGAGAAAATCCATAGCAAATGCACTATACTGCAATTATATTACATATGGTAGCAGATAAATAAAGACTATGTTTGGACTAAGCTTCTTTGCAGAGCCATAAGTGAGATGGTCACAATACATCAGCAGTGGACAACTACAACCTTCAAATAATAATGCACATACAGAGCTAATAGGACAACAGCCTATGTAATAGGAGTTCAGAGCAATAAGGGGAAACCGAGCAGGTTGTGTAACATAAAAACGGAAGTCAGTGAAGGGCTGATCCCAGATTTCAGAATTCCATTTGTCTTTCTCCAAGACCTCAATGCTTTGGGCCTTGACCAAAGCATTCTTTTTAAAACATTTTAAGGGTCTCTTAGTTCATTCTACAAAATAAAACTTTTCTTCCCTTTGGTGAAGATGTACAGAAATGCACAGCTGGATTGTAAACAGTGAGTAATTCAGGCTGCAAGCTCTCGGGCATCCAGAGTGGGCAGTGACCACTGTGTCCTGACTGCTCTGCCCACCAGGACACTAGAGCTGCAGGCACTCGGCTCCAATGAGGGGACCGTCTTACCCCACCACAATGACACACTAACACTGGCCTGTTGTAAGTTAATAATATAATTTAGGAAGAAACTCTCTTCCAATGGAGGAAGTAAGACGGTTTTCAGAAATAGGTTTATACAAGGAAGAAGCATAAAGGAGGATTTTCACCTGAGATTAGCAAAACTGGTTAAATGATGTACCTCAAAAAATCTTTGTTTATTTCCAATTTTCTCCTTTCTTATTCTTCTGTGCAGCTCTAGCATTTACCACATTGGGCTGAAAGCCAGGGCTTTTTTTCCCTGACATTAAACTGGGAAGGTTGAGTGAGTATGTGTGAGTATGCATGTGCATGCGTGTGTCTACGTGTACATGGGAGGATGGGAGTTTGGATTTCTAACCATGTGAGTCAAACAGTTAACAGCGCAGACTATGAGGAGCATGGGGCATTTCTACCTTGAAGAAAAGGCACTTGAGGAAATAATTTTCCATGAAGGATGGCTTAGACTTGCCAAAGACATCATTACTGCTAATGGTTTAAATGCATAGTTCAGGTGGGTCTCAGGTGACCTGCTCTTAGGAACAAAAGAGTCACACTCATGATCACACTGGAAAAGAACATGAAAATAATGCAACCACATAATTTTTGCAAATGCACTAATTTTTCTGTCTAAATGCAAATCAAGATCCATATTCCCAGTGAGGCTGACAAGATCCAGAGCATAAAGGAAATGCTGAAGGTCAGTCCAGCCCTGCACTGTGACCTTTTATGGCACTGGTGGAGATGAATGTCGAGCTGGCAAGGCTGTCTCTCTCTGCTGTTTCCATTGAAACTGATGCTGGCACCGTTAATGTGGCTGCATGCGCATGGTCTAAATCAGTGGGACACAGAAAATGCTCAGTAAATGTTTCTTTGACTAATTTCAGTAGACTCTTGAGTCTTTTAGTTCTGATAGATGAGAATGCCTAATTAAAGGTGTGTAAATTCAGCATTTGCACTGAAGGTGTGTCTAGTAGATCACAGATGTCTTGTCACATAGGGATATCTATTGAGTTTCTGCGAGTGGCCCAAATGTGGGGCAGCCACTGCTGCTGTGACTGGCATCCTCTCCTGACCACCTGAACTTTTCCTCTTCCTCTTTCTTGTCTTCAAAACAGCAAGCACTTGCCCCTTGCAGGCAGCCTTTGTCACATCTACCAGTGCCAGGCCAGGCTGGCCTTATTTATTCCTACCTAACTCCAAGAAGGAATGGAGTCAATCTAAAAAGGCATACACAATAAGAAAGCAAATGAGAAAATTTAAGTGCAAATGGAGGGTAAGAAAATATGATGAAGACAGAAGTAACATCAAGGTTTCTAACTGCATTCTGTGCTATCCTGTGTATTTACTAATGGTGGGTCACAGATTTGATTCTGGGCTTTCTGTCAGCCAATGTAGAAAGAGAACTTAAATGGTTTCTTGTGTCCTTAAGACAAAAACAAAATAATTGCTTGGAAAGATCATAGCTATTTCTGGCAAAGACACCAGAGAGATAATATCCCCAGGATCCACATAAAGAGAACACTGCACAATCTGGTGAACAATATCTTTAATAACATTGCACAGTAAGTGCAAACAAAAGGTTTGCTGGGCTGTTAATAGGTCACAGAGTAAGACAATAGAATATGGCCAAAGTGCAATAAAGCAAGAGTACGTCTATAGGGGCCAAAACAAGTCGGACTTAGACATGGAGTTCTCCAGAGATCTGACATCATCCAAGGGCAGATTTCAGAAACTCTTTGAGCTCTGGGAGAATTTCATATCTTTCAGGAAGTCCTTGAGATGTATATTTTCTGCTATGGACTGAATGTTTGTGTCCTCCCCAAAATTCATGTGTTGAAACCCTACTTCCCAACATGGTGGTATTAGGAGGTGGGGCCTTTGAGAGGTGATTAGGTCATGAGAGTGGGACCCTCATAAATGAGATTAGTGCCCTTATGAGAATGGACATAAGACAGCTTGTGCTCTCTCTCCACTATGGAAGGACATAGCAAGAAGACGGCTGCTTGCAAAGGTGGAAATGGTGCCCTCACCAGACACCAGATCTACCATCACCTGATCTTGGACTTCCCAGCTTCCAGAACTGTGAGAAAAAAATGTTCGCTGCCTGAGCCACCCAGTTCATGGTATATTTGTTATAGCAGCCTTGACTGACTAAGATAATTTCTCTCCATCTAGTTTTGACTATTGTGTACTAAGTAGCAGTGAATTTTAATGTATTCTCTCTGACAAGCAAAGGATTGTAGCTACTTTCTGTGGCTGGTTAAGGGTAGACACACCTGCTTTAATGGCCATCCAAGCTGGAGGTAGGGTTGACATTCTCTTGGGAAAGTTAGGAAGCCAAAGAAGAATAGTTGCCTGAGCAGAAGGGGTCCAGTAACCAAAAATCAACCAAAAGTATACTCTTCCCTTGCATTCCGAAAAGGTAGTATACCCTTCCCTTGCCTTTCTGCCCAGGAAGCCTGGGCCGGAGGACAGGATCCATGAAGAGATGAAGAGACTGGGGGAGTGAGAGTGAGTGTGTGTGTGTGATGGGCGGAGGGGGTGTTAGGGAGGCTGGCTGGAGTCAGATTGAATGGGAGACATTTGAACCTAATTCCATAGGTAACAAGCAGGTAAAATGGATTTTCAAGTCTCAAGGAAACATGAGGAAAGCTGCACTTAAGAATGATTCCCCTGCAGTCTCTGGGATTAAGGGGAACAGACCAGTGATGGGGAAGTCAGCCACCCATAGTCTCATTGCAGGTAAGGAGTGATGGGAACCAGGACTAAGGTGTAGCCTGTTTAGCAAGAGAAAAGACGAAGATGGAGTTGCTGGGAACTTCAAAGGGGCACGTTAGACATGGTCCCCTACAGTAGAAAGGCTGCTTTGAAAGAAAAGGTTGGAACGATTTACAACCTTTCAGCAAGAACATTAGAGTCCAAATGCCCAACATATTTTAAAGATTGATCTTGGCTCTCCAATTTTCCTCCTTATCCGATATGGGTACTTTGAGAAACAACTCTCAATTGTCCCCCAAAATTGAACTGGATTCCAAGGAAAATCCAAAGTTTCATCAACATGATTATCTTTAGGGTTATTCATTGTGAATGTTTTAACATTTATTTTGAGCTGAAGGGAGACACAGAAGAGAGGGAGCTTGAGCCACCCATAAAGTACAATCAGCCCCCAACTTGTGGAGTGGACATTCTTAGACATAGGTTCAGTTTAGCCAGTGCTTTTCAAACTGCGGGTGGGATTTGTAGGCACATACTTTGGGATGCGTATGTTGGATTATTATATATAATGTCTTTCCTTCGAAAGTCACAGATAAGATAGTTCCTGAATTGCTCATGGTTACCAAAAGAGGAAGCCACCAGATACGGCCATTGTTGAGCTCCCAGTAATTCATGTCCACAGTCCGGAGTGCACACTGCAGGCTGGGAACACAAGATGTGTGAAACGGGGCTGAATGGTGGCGATGTTAACATGGGCAGGACACCCATAACATTTTTCTAAAGAAAAAATGGAATTGTAAACTTGTGTTGCCTCTTGCCAGCTGGTTATATCAAGGGCTGCTTTATGACCAGACAAAATAATGTCAAAAAAGACCCCCCAAAATTTTTGAATGATTGCCATTTTTGAGAGGGTCACAGTAGGATCTTCCCCCCAAAACTTTTCCTGCAGTGCCGATGGGGGTGGTTCTCAGCTTTTCCTCTACCCACATTCATTCTCCAGCATAGAATCCTAGAACAGGAACTTAAAGAAACATTTAGGTCACCTATCTCCAGCCATCTGCTCTGGAAGGACATCCCTGTGCTTGTTAGAACATACCAGATTTAATTTCTGGAAAGAGAATTATGGGAATTTTATACTTCAAGGAGCCCCATTTTCTTTAAGATTGTTCAATAGGTATACAATTCATAGAAAAAAGACTTATTTTTCTACCTGTTTGATTATAAGATTGCATACTTAAAATTTCTTATTCCTAACGGGTACAATGTACACTATCTGGGTGATGGGCACACTTACAACTTTGACTCAAGCAGTACAAAAGCAATTCATGCAACCAAAATATTTATATCCCCATAATATTCTGAAATAAAAAAATTTTTAAATTTCAAAAAACTTTTTAAAAATTTCTTATTCCATTTTTAAAAACTAGAATTTCTAATAAATAAGCCTGTGGGGAAGATAAGAATGATTTTATTTACTCATCAAAGTAAATCAAGTGACAACCTCCAACAGACTGTTGGTTGTTTAATTCTGAAGAAGAGAGCTTTTTCTGCCATACCAAAGACTCATCTTTCAGAGATTTCAGTTTCCCTGAAACCATCAGGACCAGAGACAGAAAGACTGGGTACTTCCATCATTACCATAACTAGAAGGCTGTCCTGGGACACTTATTTCCTAATTGTCAAACATCCACTTGATAATCCTCACTTTTAACTAAATCCATCCTGAAAGATGGGGAAACAGAGCACTAAGTACAGTGACAGGATGAATGTCATAGAGAAGAACCAAGACAAGGATAGGATCTGCCTGTTGCGCCACTGAATAAGTTCATCTCTTTATTACTTTAGTGGGTAATTTCTCCCCTAGTTGCAATTTTCAGTCCTTCAGCAACATTGGACCCAGGTGTGTTTTAAATGTGACACTAAGAACCTAGGAGAAGCGTCTTGATCCAGTGTGCAGAGGAGAAAAAAGACAAACGTAGGTTAGAGGAATTTATAACTTGTTTGATTTTGTGGGCATTGCAGAGATGTTTTAATATAATAACTTTATATTCCATGGAGCCTCAATTTGCTTTAAGATCTGCCCATAGGAATGAAATTTGTCTTATGACCTGTCTAGCAAGAGATTTTAAATGCACTGTAATACTTTTAAGTGAAATAGTATTGCTGTTCTCACAGAATTTTCATTTCACGTCATCCTGTATTTATGTGACACCAACTTAAAAAGGGATGTTTCGGTATCTCATCTGATGCACACATCAACCTGGTTATGCAAATGTAGTTTCCCCTTTTACAAATAAGGACATTGATTCTCAAAAGAGACTTGTCTTGTGGAAGGGTCTGGTCTTCTGAATTTAAAATCAGCATTTTTCTTTTATCACACACTGTCTAATGAGGCTTGACAAATTACAAGCAAAGGTTTATTGAATTTACTTTTTTTTTTCACCAGCTCATAGGAGAAAATGAAATTAACCAAATCACTCAGTACCCACAGTAATTCATATCGGGCAGTTTAGAAGCATAAGAATAAGAAATGTTAAAATAGATAATAATTATCTCTAGATGATATGATTTTTCCCATTCCTTCCCCATTTATAGATGCAAAAACTAATGTACTCAACTTCACTCAGAAGAGTAGGGTCCTTTCTAATTTGTATTTAATTCAAAGCGGTATTATCTTTCTTTTCTCCCACAAATTTATTTTTTAGTGTTGAATGTTAAAATATGCAGACTCTGTTAATGTTCAACAGGAAGCCCTCTTTCTTTCCAAGACCTGCTATCTAGATAAGCATGGCTTTGTCTTTCCCACTAACAGGTCACATGATTTGCAATGAAAAAAAAATGTGTTCAGGGATTCTGAATGGAGAGCTTATTATTTTATGAGTAAAGTTTGGAACCAAAGAGATTTAACAGATTACTCAAGTTATGCAGACATAAGTACTAAGGACTCACTAATGACTTGAATGTTGTCATAGAGAAGAGAAAACTCTAGATAGTTCCAAGATTAGGGGGAGAACTGTGGCTCTACATGGATTAGCCAGTTAAGATAAAGTTTTGGGTTGGATTAGCTTTAGATAAGATTAGGTTACAGAGATATTTTTAAATGTCCCCACAGGCCCGTGATTATGGGGGGCTTAGCCAAACTCTGAGATGGCTGATAACATTTCACATAGACACAAACATAAATCCTATATTTGATATTTTCCAGACCTGGTGGTAATGTGGAGCCACATCCTTATAATTGTGCCTTTGCTTTCAATGTTCATTCTACAAGAGCCATAGAGGTTTCATGCCTAATAAGGCAGTCAGGAATTCAGGAAGTTGTGCTGCTAAAAGTGATCTATAAAGGTAGTCCCATATTAACATTTAGGAGCACATTCCAGCAAAACTTTTATTTCTTGTTTTAATTTCAACTACCTACCATATTTTTAAAAAATGATTAGTCATTCTTTTCTTCCATATTTTTTTCTTATTTAGCCAACCTTCCTTCCTCCCTTCCTCTATCTCTCTCTTCCTTCTCTCCAAAGCAGTGGGGTCTACTGCATAGGTCATGGGCTTTGGAGTCAGCCACATGTAGGTGTTCACCCCTCCTCCACCACTGGTGACTGTGAGGCATCTTACTTAACCTCATTCACTCAGATTTCTCATGCCTGAAATAGGGTAATAACATCTACCTACTTTATAGAATTGTCATAAGGAATATTTTGATAATATAAGTAAAGTGCTTAGTATGGTACCTGGCATATAACTGGTGCTCAGGAAACTTGAGACTGTCTACTTTCTCACCCAACCAGTATTTACTGGGCATCCTGCCATGATCCAGTCAATGCACTGGGGAGAGGTACAGGATCATAGCATAATAGAGCCCGACCCAGTCAATTTTTCATAGTCTGCAGGAAAAACATCTGAATACATAAACTTTGTAAGAATACTGAAAACAAACTCGCTTTGGTTTTCAAATTATTATTTAATATGTTATTATCAAGAAACATTTATTGACTGCCCAACATGTGGCCACATAACCTGGCAGCATGAATAAAAGTTCCTGACCTCACAGATTCATGATCAACACGTATAAATACCAAACACAAACATAACTTCCATCACATTTTGTTTTACATAATAGGACAAAGTAATCTGTATTACTATTTTTTTGTTTGACCTACTAGATGAGTAAAAGCTGGAAACACTGATCATACAAGAATGTGGAAAATACATGCTATATCACTCATCCAAGAAAATACTGAGAAATGAATAAGATAACAGAGAAAAATGCAGTTAAACAAATAATACAGGCAAATGCCCATAGAACACCATGCATTTTTGATATCACTGTATTTCTCAAGCTTTCACAAAACTCACTTTATTAAATGATTCTTTTCTATTTCCTAAGACTATATCCTCTCCTCTAAGGCAATTTCTGTAAACACATCTTGCTTGATAAAAATGTAGCAGCCCTATATTAATGAGGACAATGAAAGCTGCATGCATACCTCCATGCATAGGTAAACTTCATTTCCGCACTCTTAAAGCTTTCCATGCAGGTGACCCAGCCTTAGATTATAGGATCTGCTTCATCATCCCATGAGAGAATGTTGCTTTACTACAGTCCAAGTCATTTGAGTCATTTGCCATGGGAAGCCCAGGACGTCCTGCAGTCTAATTTCCATATTGCTCTATAAATCACATTTTCTGCCCCTACCTTAACTGTTCTACCACCCCACATCACCTGCCACCCCAAATCTTGAAATCCTTTCACTGTGGCCTTCTGGAACTCATGATCTATTCCTTAACAACTTCTCCAAATGTTTTCTTCTTCTCTTCGGTTCTCCACTGGAAACCTGGCTCTTCCTGTGGACACTGTTTCCCCTGTAGCCCTCCAGAGCAGGATGGCTACTTTCACATATCCCTTCTAACACTGGGTCTGTGCTGGAAGATGTCTTCTTGTGTTTCTCGTTGATGCTTTCAGTCCATTCTCTCACTCTATGCTGTATGTTCCTCTCTTATTGCCATCTACAGCCCTTCTGGTCACTCCCACACCTTCCATGAAGATTTGGGCTCAGACTCACTGTCACTCTCTCCACCGTATTTCCTGCCTACACTTTTGGGAATTTCAATATCCATAAAGATTCTCCCTCAAATGTCCTGATGCCTGATCCTATTTCTACTCCTACAATGATCTCATCTTCCACTTAACCTCAGCCACTCATTCCCATTGTGATAACCATAGACTGTGATTGCCAAAAAACTGCTTTCCTTCTATAAATATCAGTTTCAAACATCTTATTTTCCAGCAACCACTCCCTATCTTTCCAGCTCATTTCCTCTAATATTTCAACTTAATAACCCCTGTACCCTTCCCGGGTCCACAATTCATTGGTCCTATTTTCCACCTCTCTCACACCCTCACCTCCTCCTTTCTCAGTGTACACTCCATGGTCAAGCATTACGATTATGATCATGCCCTTGCACAAATTCTCAGAGTACACAATTCATTGGTCCTGTTTCTTACCTCTCTTATACCTGGTTGACTCCACCTCTGCCCTTCCATGCCTGCTCCCACAAAGCTAAATGTGGCTTAGAGAAAATGACATAGTAATCTTAACATGTCTGTCTTTAAAATCATGATTACTAACATCAAGTCAGCAAGTCAAGATGCCCAGCATTCACACTACAGGTTGAATGAGCATCCTGAATCTGAAAATTCAAAATTCTAAATGCTCCAAAAATCCAAAACATTTGGAGCACTGACATGATGCCACAAGTGGAAAATTCCAACCTGACTTCATGTGATGGGTCACAGTCAAAATTCAGGTGCAGAAAATACAGTTTATTCAATGTGTCCAAGGAGAAAAAGACCATTCCAGCCATTTCAAAAAGCCATGCACTGAATGGATTAAAAAAACACAACCCAAATATATGTTGTCTCCAAGAAAACCATTTAACAGACAAAGATTCTCATAGACTCAAGGTAAAGCGGTGGAAAAAAATATTCCATGCAAATGAAAACCACAAGTGAGCAGGAGTGGCTATTTTCAAATCAGATAAAATAGACTTTAAATAAACAATGGTAAAAAAAAAAAAGACAAAGATAGTCTTTATATAATGATAAAGAGATCAATTCAACCAGAAGATATAACAATCCTAAATACATATGCACCTAACGAAGATTCATAAAACAAGTTCTTCTAGATCTAAGGAAAGAAATAAATAGCAACATCATAATAGCCAGGGTCTTCAACATTCTACTGACAGAACTGGACAGATCATTGAGGCAGAAGATCAGCAAAGAAACACTGAACTTAAACGGGATGCCAGAAAAAATGTACCTAACACACATTTACAGAACATTCTACCCAAACACTGCAGAATATACATTCTGCTGTGAGCAATATACATACTGCTGCTGAGCAATCCTTGTGTTACTGATGAAATCAACAAGGAAATAAAAAAATATTTATTTTTTATTTGTTGTCATTTCAAATGGAACAACAAAGGCTACATAAGCTTTCAAGATCTATGGGATACACAAAAAGCAGTGCTAAGGGGAAAGTTCATAGCCTTAAATGCTTACATTAAAAAGACAGAAATATCACAAATTAATAACCTAATGTCATACCTCAAGGAACTAGAAAAACATGAACAAACAAAATCCAAAGCAAGAAAATGGAAAGAAATAACAAAGCTCAGAGCAAAACTAAACAAAGTAGAAACCAAAAAACAATACAAAGGATCAACAAAACAAAGTTGGTTCTTTCAAAACATAAACAAAATTGATAGATCACTAGCTAGATTAACCAGAAATAGAAGAGAAAGGACTCAAATAAGCTCAGTCAGAAATGAAAAAGGAGACATTACAACTGATACCACAGAAATACAAAATATCATCTGTGACTGCCATGAAAACCTCTATGCACACAAACTATTAACAAAAAACCTAAAGGAAATGAATAAATTCTTGGAAACACATAACAGCCCAAGCCTGACTCAGGAAGAAATAGAAATCCTAAACAGACCCAATACTGAGCATCAAGATTGAAGAGGTAATAAAAAATATCCCAACAAGAACAGCAAAAAAAGCCCCATCCCAGATGGATTTACAGCCGAATTCTACTAGACCTACAAAGAAGAACTGGCATACACTCTACTGAAACTCTTCTATAACGTTGATAATGAGGAAACTCTCCCTAACTCATTCTACAAAGCCAGTAGCACCCTGATACTAAAACCAAGAAAGGCCATAACAAAAAAAGGGAACCTACAGACCAATATCCCTTATGAACACAGATGCAAAAATCCTCAACAAAATACTAGCAAACAGAATCCAAAAGCATATCAAAAACATAATCCATCATGATCAAGCAGGTTTCATCTCAGGGATGCAAGAATGGTTCAATATACACAAATCAATAAATGTGATTCACCACATAAACAGAAATGAAAACAAAGACCATATGATCATCTCAATAGATGTATAAAAAGCATT
The DNA here is from genome assembly GCA_963574885.1 of Lepilemur ruficaudatus. NCBI lineage: Eukaryota > Metazoa > Chordata > Mammalia > Primates > Lepilemuridae > Lepilemur > Lepilemur ruficaudatus. Next base: position 56,623 of record CAUYRT010045788.1, read on the forward strand.
TGATAAAATCCAGCACTCTTCATGATAAAAAACCCTCAACAAATTAGGCATAGAATGAACACACTTCAAAATAATAAAAGCTATATATAGCAAACCCATAGCCAACATCACACTGAATAGGGAAAAGTTGGAAGCATCCCCCCTAAGATCTGGAAGAAGACAAGGATGCCCACTGTTACCACTTCTATTCAACATAATAATGGAAATTCTAGCCAGAGCAATCAGACAAGAGAAAGAAATTAAGGGTATCCACATCAGGAAAGAAGAGGTCAAACTATGATTGTTTGCTGACCATATGATCTTGTACCTAGAAAACCCTAAAGACTCCACCAAAAGACTTCTAGAATTCATAAATAAATTAAGCAAAATCTCAGATTACAAAATCAATGTATACAAATCAATACAAGCATTTCTACACACTAATAACAGTCAAGCTGAGAGTGGAATCAAGAACACAGTGCCATTCACAATAGTTGCAAAGAAAATAAAATACTTAGAAATACACTTAACCAAGGATGTGAAAGATCTCTACCAGGAGAACTACAACACACTGATGAAAGAAATCATAAATGACACAAATAAATGAAAAAATATCCCATGCTCATGGATTGGAAGAATCAACATTGTTAAAATGTCCATACTGCCCAAAGTGATTTACAGATTCAATGCAATTCCCATAAAAATACCAATGTCATTATTCACAGATCTAGAAAAAATAATCCTAAACTTTACATGGAACCAAAAGAGAGCCTAAATATCCAAAGTAATCTTAAGCAAAGAGAACCAATCTGGAGGTATCACATTACCTGAGTTTAAATAATACTACAAGGCTATAGTAACTAAAATAGCATGTTACTGCTATAGAGACACAGAGCAATGGAACAGAATAGAGAACCCAGAAGTGAAACCATATAGGTATAACCAACTGATTTTTGACAAAGCAGACAAAAAACACCCACTAGGGAAAGGACACCCTATTCAATAAATGGCATTCTCCTTCTCTATGATACTGGCCATGATCCCAATCCTTGGGATATCTACCAACAGCACCTACTCCCTGGGAGGGAATTAGTTTCAAACTGCAGCAGGGAAAAGTTCAACTTTCTCCCAAGTACATTCTATGGTGGGAACATTTTACATCTCCTGAACTGACAGATTGTCTGAGCTGTAAAGAAAGTTAGAAATTACACCGAGGCTCAGATAAGAGATCAAGGCTTGTGATTTGTGATGCTCTGTTGAATATCCTTATATAAAGTGGGGTTTTTTTTTTTTTGTTTTGCTAACTAGAAAAATGATACGGAGCTTTTGAAAGGCTGTGCAAATGACAGAAAGAATTATAACCCAGTTACTTAGTGTTTAATGAACCAAATAAACACTATGGTACAAATTTCAAATACCTGAACAGAGGAATGAAAGGAGAAGGTAAAATGGCCAGGTAGAAAGAGAAGTTCTGGTTAAGAGACAGAGAGCCACGAGGGTCTGCGGAGCTCTACCACTGAGGAGCAGCAAGGTTTGAAAGCCAATTCATCTCCCTGGGTTTGCTTTTCCTGTTAGTTAGCTGGGAGGGAGCATGGGATTGTCTTTTCTGAGGGTAGTTGTCACCTTCATGAGGCTGTGCTCTCTCCTTTGCCTGGAGTTCACACACACATCTCATAAAAGAGTTCTTCCAACGCCTTTTGGTGTTTGCCCCATCTTTGGCTCTTCAACTCCTTCAGATAGTATTTTCAAATTGCTGGGCCCCTAGTACTGGCAGCACAGAGACTCCATTCACTTTTCTCTTCTTCTAATAGAAATAAACTAACCCGTCAGCCTAGCTCATTTGGCTGACTAAAGGAGAAGAGAAATGTATTGAACAGACGATCACCTGGCACTTTTCCGTCTTTCTGTGTTCCCCTACTCGAATGGTGGTTAAATGGGATTTGCAATCCAACAGATTCCATTTCTTTTGAAAACCCTTGAACTTGGTGCCCCCTATTGGCCTTCTAACATGCATTATCTATTACTTTGGCTTAAGTTTTAAAGCCAGTGATGAATCTGTCAACTCTTGAATGTTTCCCTTAAGGACTCCCTGGTTGTGTACATGCAAGCCATACTCAGGAACCCAACAGTAGTGGGGACAACAGCAATTCTGTTTTCTTACATTAACAAGAAAAAAAATTTATGTCTATTTTGGGATACATGGGCCAAAAAGAATAGAAAAGAAAAATAAGGCTTCCTTATTTGTATTACTAATGCAGAATTTGTATTAATCATTCATTACCATACCAGCCACTAGAAATAAGATGTGCCATGGACCTTGATCACTCTCTCGGATGACCCAGGATCTAAGCCTCTATTCTATGTTTGGGAAATTATGTACTATGACAGAACTGGCTAGCGCTTCACCGACGCTTATTCCTTGTTCTCCTGGATACTCAGCTAGACAGCATTTCCTAGCCTCTCTCGTAGGCATGTCAATTCTGGACAGTAGAAATGATGCATCTCAGGCTCAGGCCTAACCCATAACGATCTTGCATGCAATCCTCCACTTTCTATCAGCTCAATACTGAAGCCCAAGACAACCTTGCAAGCAATATGCTAGGGACAGGCAGAGCTTTCACTAGCCAGGATCCCTGGTGGTGTAGAATAGAACCATCGCCTTCCCCTACCACCTCCACTCACTGATTGGACTCTGTGTGAATGCAAAATAAAAGTCTCTTACACCAGTCACTGAGGTCTGGGACATATTTGTTAGAGCAGGTAGCATTATTTCAACCAATGTACCTTATTGCAAGTATCAACAATAGGCGGTGACTGCCTCCCACTATACAAACTAATATTATCCTTTTTTTAATATCTTTTTAAAATTTCAGCATATTATGGGGGCACAAATGTTTAGGCTACATATATTGCCTTTGCCCTACCTAAGTCAGAGCTTCAAACGTGTCCATGCCCCAGATGGTGTGCACTACACCTATTAGTTATGAATATACCCATCCCCCCCACCTGCCTGACACCCGATGAATGTTACTACTGTATGTGCACATAAGTGTAGATCAATTAATGCCAATTTGATGGTGAGTCCATATGGTGCATATTTTTCCATTCTTGTGACACTTCACTTAGTAAAATGGGCTATAGCTCCACCCAGGATAATATAAAAGGTGCTAGAACACCATTGTTTTTTTGTGGCTGAGTAGTACCCTATAGTATATATATACTACATGCTATTAATCCACTCATGTATAAATGGGCACTTGGGTTGTTTCCACATCTTTGCAATTGTGAATTGTGCTGCTATAAACATTCTAGTGCAGATGTCTTTTTTATAGAATGTCTTTTGTTTCTTTGGGTAGATGCCCAGTAATGGGATTGCTGGATCCAATGGTAGTTCTACTTGTAGAAGAAAATGTTGGAAAAACTCTTACAGACATTGGTCTAGGCAAAGAATTTATGAAGAAGACCCCAAAGGCAATCATAGCAACAACAAAAATAAATAAATGGGACCTGATCAAATTAAAAAACTTCTGCACAGTCAAGGAAACTATTATGAGAACAACCTATGGAATAGGAGAAAATATTCACAGCCTACACATCTAATAAAGGGCTGATAACAAGAATCTATAGAGAACTCAGGAAAATCAACAAGAAAAAATCAAACCACCCCATTAAAAAGTGGGGAAAGGACATGAACTTAAGCTTTTCAAAAGAAGACAGACTAATGGCCAACAAACATATGAAAAAAATGCTCAACATCTTTAATCATCAGGGAAATGCAAATCAAAACCACAATGAGATATCACTTAACTCCAGTGAAAATGGCTTTTATCAAAAAGTCCCAAAACAATAAGTGTTGGAGTGGATGCAGAGAGATAGGAACACTCGTACACTGCTGGTGGG
>CAUYRT010045789.1:0-12014 GCA_963574885.1 Lepilemur ruficaudatus
GGTCTCCCCTGGCTGTGGTGCAGGCCGGGAGGCTCCCTGCCCAGGATATCAGCCTGGGCTGTGGACACGGCCTTCCTCTGCAAGGAGAGTTGCCCCTCAAGCATGCTGATCCGCCCTCGAAGGCAAACACACAAAGTAGGCACGCTCACTAATGTCCCTTCTGTGCCCCAGGGCAATGCAAGACCTGGGTGCACCAGGTCCGGTTTGCAGGTCTGATCCCTAGATCCCGGAATTCAAACCATGACCCTGCCAGGAAGTGGCGTGTCGGTCCTAAGTCACCCACAGGGTGCCCAAGCTGGGTCGATGTCTCTCAGCCTCGGGATTGGCCCTGTTTTCCTGGAGACACCAGACCAGCAGCGCCTGGGAGGGCTGGCGGGTAGGGAGGTCACAGTCTGCGTACCCCTCAGTCTGCTGTAGGGCCCCAAATGGGAAGGTCCCGTTCCCTTGAGATGCCTCCGGATGGTGGCTAAATTGTCTCTCTCGGCAGCCAAGGGTAGCGAAGGGGGAGGAGAGAAGGAGGCAATATGGCGTCTGCCGATCGGCTTGATTCTGTGGGTTGGGAGGTGTCCTGGGGGAGCTGGGAGCCTGGTGCCGTGGCCACAAGAGGCTCACCGCTCACCGGCAGCAGCCGTCTCTGGGCTGGTGTTAGGTCTCTCCAACTGCCCAGGAGCCCACTAGCAGTCTGAGATGCAAGGGAGGGGAAAGTTAGCCGCTCCACCTACCCTTGTCGCTGGTCTCCAAGCTTCTCGTGGGCTTTCTCCTTCCAGTTCTCCTCCGCAACCTTCTCCTGTGGAGTCTCTCGTGGTCTCAGGTATCCCTCCTTCTGACCTCGTCCGATGTCTGCTTGTCTGCTTGCTTGTTTCTGCCGCTTTCTTCTAAAATCTGTCTTTTTTGCGGAGACACTCTGGCTGGCGGCTTTACTCGTCCGCCATCTTTAATCGACCTCCCATAGACAAAATTTTAATCAAAGTAATTTTAATGTGTTAGAAAAAATTTAACTACAACATCTATCCATAGATTTTATTGATATTACTTAACACAGGCCAAAGTACATATTGAAATATAAAAAAGAGTCCATTAAAACATTAAATAAATAGTACAAGTGTTATGCAGATATATAAAAAATTGCACTATGTCTGAAGTTTGGGAAACACTGACCTAGAGTAATAACGATAGTTTATTTTGTCTAATACAGTTTTGGGAAAGGGAGTCCTGTTTCCCTCTCTTTCAGTCTATGTAGAAAGAGGATTTTATTTGGAAAAAGGCACCTACTCAGTAATACTAAACAGTGTTGGCAAGGACAAGCTCATTATTCAATTCTCTTCAGAAATTATTTGCTTCCAAGCATAAAAAATGTAGTGAATGTGGGTATTAGGAGAGGGCTATGGGAAACACAGCAGATATAAAGTTGACATAATTTCATAGCTGTTTTATTCTGCAGAATTTCTCATAGGACGAACGTTGTCTTGGTTTGCCAGAACACTGTGAAAAGTGATGTGGATGGGAAGTCATCTCTCAGCATCCACTTCCCACCTTCCATCCCATCTTCAGCGCTATAGGTGCCTGCTGGCATCAGAGTTGAAATGGGGGCAGGTCAGTTATTTCTCTGCATGAGATCCAGAGGAGAATTCTAATATTTTTCCCTAAAAAGTGTGAAAGGGGGTGGCAAAGAGGCACAAAATGAATTAAGTCTGGGGTAGTCAAGATTAGTAAAAAAATTCTCATTTTGGGGTACCCTCAAGCATCCGTTCAAATGGTCTGCATTGTTGTTATACAAATCCCTCATAGCCCCTCATTTATCTTTTGAAAGAAATATGGGGGAAATTTTACGATGCTTACCAGTGTGTGTGTGTGTGTGTGTGTGTGTGTTTCTGTGTTTGTGTGTGGTTTTTTTTTTTTGTGGAAACTGGAGAGTCATTAAGTTTGTCAGGGTCAAAATGTTTTGGGACAGAGGTAGCCTCTTACACTGCTGAAGCATGGATGCAGAGGTGACGAAGGAAGACCCTATACTCTTGCAGAAATATCAAAGATATTTGGATTCTGCCTGGAATTGGGATTGTGGATTAGAGACAATTCAATCTAGTTTTTAAGGACTAGTGTGAACCTGGCTAATACCTGGATTATATTAAGAAAAAATTCATCAAGTATCTCAAAAATGTGAGACCCTACAGTAAGTACCGTGCAGTGATATAGAAATGGAATGCCATGGCAGCAGTACATTTTCCTTGGCTTGGTTGTGTCTGAACCTCTCCTGGCAGTCCCTGGGGAAGGTGCTTGACCCATTTCTGGACACAAGCACTTCATCATCTTGGTCACAGTGGTTGATTCAAAGGAGTGAGTGTCCAGATCAGCTCAATGAGACTCAATCTTGGGGGTTTTTGGGGGAAAGAGAAACTACTTGTGTTAGAGCAACTTGAATCCTGAATGTGAAGAGAGAAGAGAGTCTACTAAGAAGGAGGCTAACAGAGGAGAGCACAGCCTGGGAAAAGAAGACAACACTGAGAGGAGAGAAAGACTTAATGAAATGATTCAACTCCGGATTCCAACCATGGCTGAAGACATAATTTCCATGGAGTTTCTCAGTTTATGAGCCAATAAATTCCTTTTATTGCTTAAGCCAATTTGAGTCAATCTCTGCCATTTGCCCTCAAAAGATTCTTGCCTAACACTGGCATGAACAAAGGCAATGGAAATAAATATCAGGGGACAGATGTGAGAGAAGTGGTAGAGAGAAAGTTGACATGCTTTCATATCACAAGTTGAAGTGGAGCTTTGAAGAAGAAAAGCAGAATGGCTTTGGAATTGATGTGCTGAGTGGTAGAGTAATCATAACAAAGATTTTTTTCCATTATGCTGGGTTTTTTCCTTTGATCTCTCTTCCCTTTTCCATCTTGCTGTTTACTTCAGGAGCCTGATCTGTGTGAATTACATATGCAGTCTCCTGGCTGCTGGTAGGATGTGGCCAACGTGGAGAAATCAGAATACATACCTCTGGTTCTCTTACTTGGCCACCTAGGTTTGGCTGTGTCTGTAAAAAAAGGTCATTGCTCTTCCCAAGGTAGCTTTCTGTCATTCTGGGTTCTTTAGGTAGTCTCTCCTACCTTACATCTTTTCAAGGTCAGGTAATCACAGTCATGATGTTGCTAGCCTCAGCTTCTTGCACTACCCCTTATGATTTCTCTACTCCCACTCACACCTTTGTAATTAGTCCCTTGGTAAATCAATCCCATTGGAATTATCCTAATTGGAGTGTTCCATTTATTTCTGCTTAAAATATTAAACAGATAAGTCTACTCTTGAAATGCAGTTAATTAAAGGATGTGTTTATGTTGAAACAGCATTCTTGTCTATGTAGAGTGCTTTACGGTTTTCAAGTTTTTATTAATTATTCTCACAACAACCTCATGAGGTAGGCTAGGCAGTTCAGGTGATCGTATTCTCATTTTATAAAAGAAACCAAGACTTGGATAAAAAAATTGATGTCCAAGTTCACACAATTAATAGGCTACCCTTGAACCTAAGCCTTCTGACTCCAGTTGCTCTGTGTTTATTCTATTATACCTTGATTTATCTGAAGTGAATTAATTTGATTAAAGCCATGGTATTTTACTCATTCTCTTTTATCTCTAAGCCAATAGGTAGGTCTTATAGGAATAAACATAAACAGAAATAGCTCTCCATTAGATAGATGCAACACAAATGTGGTAAACCCTAGACAGAGAAAGGGAAAAATTGTGTAAGTGGGCAAATAATATGTCTAGATTTTGTATAAAAAGAGCCACCTTAGAGTTCAAAAAATGGGGGAAAAATATTTATAGATATGTTTGTACATCTTAAAACAACTAACAGTTCAATGTGATTTATGCAGTCAGGGTAGGCTAAAACCTCACTAGTGTAATAGCTGAGTTGTTTGTCTTAGCAAATATCTTGTTATTGGCAATCAATAATGCAGCCAAGATGACTGATAGCCTTGTTTTCTTGTGGTGCCTCAGCTGGTCTAAATTATTTATTTGACATATAGCCTCTTGGCAGATGTAAGGAAGCCAATGATAATATGTTCACATTGTTTGGATGTGTATCTGAGAGGGAAAAATGGGTGTTCTGTTTCTGTTCCTGATTTTTGGACACATTATATAGGTTACAATATGTTTTATAGAATTGTCATATCATCAGCTACATATATGGGGATGAAAGAGGCTATGAGGTTTTGAAAATTTTATTCTGTTTGTCCTAAAATGAAATAAACTTTATTACTGTCGAGAGCATGATTCATTGGCTGACATAGGACTTCTTCCCAGCCACAATGAATGTATGTGGGCCTGAGGCCCAAGGATCTTTCTACCACACTCTATGGAAATTTATGTTAGGATTTCTCTCTTTCCCAATAGATAGGCAGGTCCTTGAGGACAGGACCTGTGTCTTATTTATCTTTGTAATTCTAGTACCCAGCACTGTGTCTGATACAAGAGTCACTTAATAAGTATTTGCTGATGAATGAAAGACAAGAATGCATGAATCATGTAAAAAATTTATACCTTTTGCCTTAGGTTTAGAAGTTATTAACCTTACTAAATAAGGTATTTCTTTGGAAAGAGGGATAAACTAAAAAGTCAGATCGTTTTTTGAATCTCAGTTACAATAGGAAAGGTATTTAAACACTGTAAGCTTCACTTTAAGCTTAGTTTTCTTTATGTAAAATGGGAAAAACAATAGTTTCTTCATAATATTATTATGAAATTTTAAAAATGAACTTGAAAAACTTTGTAAACTCTAAATGACTGTATAAGTAAAACTTTATGTGAGGGCAGTACTTTATTGATAAACTGGCTTTACCAAATGAATAAATAAGCCCTGATTTATTACATTTGTCAATTTCCATGTTATAAAATATGGAAATCATCATGGCTGATTTCCAGTTAATAAAGGTTTGAAAACAAATTTATAAAATTCTTAGATATTTAACGAGTGACTTTTGTGAGCTGGTTTGTAGACACCACTGGGTGAGAGGAAGTGGTTTGGCTTAGATGAGTAAGATATGTGGTGCCCCTAGGATTTGGTTGTCATTGGAGATTTTGAGAGGGGAAAGACAACAGAGAATTTCTGGTAGGATTAAATTGAGATTTCAGATCTGTGCTAAGTGGAACACTGTGACGCTATTATAGTGAATATCTTAGTGAGGGCGAACCACCCAGAAATGCTTTTACTCTTAACTTAGAATTTTGGATATTAAAATTGAATTATTCATTCAACAAATATTTATTCATCTTGGGTAGACAGACGATTTATGTTGAAAAGTACTGAAACTGGAGAACGTATTCATTAGTTGACTTGTGACTTAAGGAATGGATTCAGTGCTGCGGTTTGAATGATGGTGTGCCCTCCAAAATTCGTGCTGAAACTTCATTCCCACTGTTGTGGTATTAAGAGGAGGGGCCTTGTGGGACATGATTAAGTCAGGAGGGCTCCGCTCTCGTGAATGATTAGGGTCTTTATATAAAAGGGGGAGGAGTGGGTTTGCTCTCTCCTATTCTTCTGCATATGAGGACACAAGGTTGGTGTTTTTCATCGCTCCACTTTCAGCTATATGAGGATGCTACAGGGAGAAGATGCCATTAATGGAGCAGCCCTCACCAGACACAGAACCTACAGCCTCCAGAACTGTGAGAAATGAATTTCTGCTCTTTATAAATTATCTAGTCTCAGGTATTCTGTTTCAGCAGAACTAACAAAAATGTTCACATTGACTATTTTAGGAGAAGCGGGGTCATGGAAAGACACCCTATAATTGACCAGGAGATACCAGAATTTGGGATGGCTCTACTGATCTCTTTTTTCTTGGTATTCATAATTTCTCATGGTGTCTTAGTTTCTCTCTACTAGTCTGCTTCAGTTTTTCTACACTCTCAATGGTTTACAGGTCATAATTCTTTCTGATGGGCTTAGCTTACCATAATCCATATTCATAGGGACATATCAAAATTTCAGTGTGACTAATGTGCAAGTCAGGAAGTGAGTGTCAACTTTCCATGTACATTAGAATTACTTTGGAGGGTTATTAATAGTTATAATCAGATTTGGAAATATAGCTAGAGACATTGTAATCCAATATCCTGGGGTGGAGCCTAGGAAAATAAGCAACATTGATGATACTGATGCCAATGGTTGAAATAAAACATTTTTGGAAAAAACCTACAGATTCTTAAAACATCTTACCTTTTATGATAGGGCTTTATCTTTTAGGTCAGTGGTTTTCAACTTTGGCTGCACATTGGAATCATCTGGATGCTTTAAAAAATGCTGAGTATTGATACTTAAAAAAATTCTGGTTAATTGATCTGGGATATAGTCTAACATCAGGATTTGTAAAAAAGATCCTCAAGTGGCTTAAGTGTGTAGCCAAGTTTGACAGCCATTATTACATAGAGAGCCTCTGAAGGGTTTAGTGCAGGTAGGCTGTTTATGAGTGAGTTAGTCAATCTTGCATTTGAATTACTCTAACAACTGAGTGGAGAAGGGAGCTAAGAGTGACAATAGTGATGGTCTCAATCAGAAACAAATGTACAGGAGGCTGAGACCAGAAAGTAACAGAATACTGAAGGAGAAGATTTCAAAGGTGGAGCACAGTTTTCAAGTGAATACAGGAGCTAGAGTGTGGCCGTGGGACTGAATTAGAAAATGAGTGAATTTTACTAGAGTTAATAAGATCAATGAACAGAGAAGCTGGACACAAATGGCAGCGATGAAGAGGAGTAGAAGGGATATCTTCATATGTGAGAACCTCAAAGAAGGATTTTTTTTTAAACATAAGAATGGAAGAGATCTGCAGGTAAGATGTTATGGAATAAGAAATGTTCTGACCTCACCTGCTGACCCTGGGAAGAGAGGTGGATAAGTGCGTGTATGAGAGAGGAAGGAGAAAAGGAAGGGAACGGAGAAGGTTGGAGAGGTACGTTATCTGGGAAAGACATAGACACTAGTTAGGGCAGGAGGTGGAGGGAGTATTCTGGGGTAAAATATACTTTTTAACACTTGAAAGAGAGTTATAGAGGGTGTATGAGAAATATCAAAATGTAAATTGAGCTTGGGGTGGCATGGAGCTGTAGTTATTAGGACTGTACACCAGTTCCCTCTCCTTCAGGGCCTGTGGTTTGACTGCACTTTCCCACCCATGGAATTAAGGGTAGCCATGGGGCTTGCTCTGACCAATGTTAAAGTAAGAACAAGTGGTATGTACCACTTCTAGATGGAAGCTTTATAATCTAATTCAGGATTTCCCATACTTATCTCCCCCTGCTTCATCAACTAGTGACCTTTTAAATAATGAAGTTGTTATGGGCCTGGGGTTGATAGACCAGGACCCTCCGGCTGACTTTTGATAGGCAGGAAATAGGAACAGGGACTAAACCTTTATTTTTCTTTAAGCTGCAGAAATTTGGGGTTGGTTTGTTACCTCCGCATAACCTAGCCTGTCCTGACTGATATAGAAACCTGTGTCTAGAAATGATGTTGCAATAGAAAAATTAAATATGTGACATTTGCTTAGGGACTGAGTGGTAAGAAACAAGAAATTGCTTCAAAGGCTGGAAAAGTGACAAGCCATGTTATTCCGTGCTAACATATTTGGTAAAAACTGTCACTTGAGGTGACTTGAGAGGCAGATCAAGTATCAATGACTGTGTAGGTCTAAGGTAAAAGTTCAGAAAATAAAGCACTGATATCATATATTGGTTGCCCTATATTTGGGGAAAAAAGGCAGGCTTGTAATTGGGAATGAAAGGAAATAAAATATACAAAATAAAAGCACTTTAAGGTTGGAAGAGTAAACTACAAACATAAACAGATGTAATTGAGAAAACTTTGGAATAGAAATGAACAATTAAAACTCAGTATTAGGGCAAGCATCAAATAAGGGTATGACAATCATACCCAATGTAGATAGGGTTACCTCAAAGTAAAGGTCCAGCCAAACCTATGCTGCCCAGTGGTGTGGTACAATGTGCTATGGAGTGCTCTCGTGGGAAGAGTGACCAGTTATTCCAGTTTGTTGGGACTTAACCACGCAAAAACTGGGAAAGTTCAAGGCAAATTGGGAAGGTTCAAGGCAAAGTTAGCACCCTACCTGTGGGCCCTGGGATGGACATTTGGCCTGAATGAGAAGGAAAGCTTTGTGATTGTAAGCTACCGAATATTTTGGCATGGTTTGTTACTGCGGCATAATCGGAGCTATTTTGACTGATACAGGTGGAGAGGAGGGTAGACGTGGGGAGCTGACCAGTGCACTCTATTCTGACTCCTTGTGAAGTACGAAGTGCTGAGGTGGAAGGGATTAGGTGAGCTTTTGGTCTGAACAGTATTCCCGGTCAAATTGCTACCAACTGATGCTGGTGGCGTGTAAAGGCAAACAAAGGTCATATTTACTTGACATTTTTTGGATTGTTTTTCAACCTTTAAAATAGGGTTAGGACCCTTAAAATAATTCAATTCACTCCTCAACTTCGTACTTAAACTTTTGGATGCACATCTATTGCATGGTGTGTGGTATTCTTTCCCTCTGGTTTTTTATTTTTTTTTCCATGTCTGGGCATAGTAATGGGCAGGTAGAGATTTCTGGACTAGTTTGAACTGATCGAGAAAACATCAGTTGTTGCACTGCTTTCCTCCCTTGGAAGGATAACCTTAGGCTTAGAATTATAGTGATTGAATGTGAATTAGATCTGGGACTTTTTATTTACTTTTCCTGTTCAAATGAAATGAATATGCATTGTACTGGGAAGGTAGACAGGGCTATTACCAGTGCAGCTGAGAACAATTAGTTCTTATTTACTTAACGCCTTTTCTTAATGTGCAATTGTAAAACCTTTCACAGGATGTTTTAAATGTAATCAATTTTTCATTGCTGTTCCTAATAATTCAAAGAGGCTGACATTTGCAATCAAGCCAACTATGGTCGATACTCATTTTCTCTTAGTTAAATAGGAATTTAACTCAGCGACACAAGTGGTGGCTTTTGGAACTGATTCTGTGTGTTTATTCTTTTGTGAGGGCTGCATCCAGATTTATGAGTTTGCAGAAGACACATCAAATATCGCAGGGCCAGTTGAACTCATTGCATATCTCGAGTCAGCCCCATTAGAACTTGCAACTTAGCCCTAGTGCCTTTCCTAGCAGTGTACACTTTGGTGATTTGCTTCTCTGCATAATAAAATGAGAAAAGAATTTCTTTGACAGAATTATGTTAGGATTAAATAAAATCATGCATTATTAATGAGGATATATCACTTATTGTTGGCATATGACCAAAAATCCAATCCAAACTAACTAAATCTAAAAGTGAATTCAGGGGCTCATGTAGGAAGCACATCCATAGTTTTATTGATTTCAGAGATAACTGGATCCAGGCACTCAAATGATGTCAGGACCCTCTTTCTGCTGTTTGTAACTATGCGTGTTGATCATCTTCTCTCTTTTCAGATCCAGATTCTAAATCAGAGCCAACAGGTTTAGGACCATAGAGAAGAAAAGGGCATTTCATGGTTGATTCTAGGGAGAATAAACACAAAAAATGGCAGCTTTAACTACTTTTTCTACAGCTCTTGTGGACTCGCCTTCACACTACTCTTTTGAACATCTTTTCTTCATATTCTCAGTGAGGGACTGGCAAATCTGGCCAGCCAACAGCCTTATGTAGCCTGCTACCTGTTTTTGTAAGTAAAGTTTTATTAGAACACAGCCACACTTACTGATTTATGTATAGTCTATGGCTGCTTTCATGCTACAGTGGAAGAGTTGATTAGTTGTGGTAGATTACTTGTGATAGAGACTGTAGGACCTGCTAAGCTAAAGCTTACCGTCTGTCCATTTACAGAAAAAGTTTTCTGGACTTTTACAATAAAAGGTTTAAACTAATGGTCTTAGAGGTGGCTTATTTAGCAGTGCTATGCAAATCAGCCCATTGGGAAAGCAGAAAAATAAATTTTGGCTTGTATTTTTCTCATTTTCTTTCTAAACTATTTAAAGAATAAACTTTTCTAATATTTACTGTACATCTTGACAATATTTAGTGAATGAATATAATTTATATGTGTGTATAAAATACACATACATATATATATATATATAGAGAGAGAGAGAGAGAGAGAGAGAGAGAGAAAGATAGTGAGAGGGAGAAGCTCAAAATTTTGTATTGCTGTTAGTCCATGTTAAAAAATAGTTCAAGACCACCAGACTGACAACTGTCATGCTATATATTACACTAAAATTTTGTGAAGGTATCAGTTTGGGAGAATGGGCTTCTACTTGACACCGCTTTTCTTCGCAGCCTAGCTGGCTATATGCATCTGCTCCTATAGTAGGCTTGTGTCTCTCACCCCTGCATGGTGAAGATGGTGTGCTAAATCTAAATATTCATTTAATGATAGATATAAAATGATAAAAATGTAGCAGTAGGTAGAGTAAGGTAGGCAGCTGGGTCTCTGATTACTGAAACCAGGCACATCGTAGAAACATCAAAAGAATAAGCAATCAGATCTGCCTTATTTCTGAATTTTAAAAGAAAATGGTATTTCTATTCATAATTTATCTTGCCTGGGATTTAAACAAATACAGGATTTCTGGCAGCAATTATTGATTTTTCAATATTTATAATAAGTGACACATGTTCTGCCAAATGTGATATTTAGGAAGTAAGTGAGTTCTATAAATCCAGAGGATTGGTGATTGTGCTACCAGGACAATTTATAAAATGTGTAAAAGCTGATTAATAAGAAATAGAAATGTCAATGAGTTGCTAAAATGAAACAATAAAGGGGCTGTGGGAACCTGGCGGGAACACCTTTGCCTTGGTTCTGTGAAGACTGGCTGGGCTCAGGGCATGGGAGGCTGGATCAGCTTTTTACCATCCTGGAGAGATTCAGGGTGTCCTAGTCCATTCTTTGTTGCTTATAACAGAATATCTGAAACTGGGTAATTTATAAAGAAAAGGAATTTATTTCTTACAGTTATGGAGGCTGAGAAGTCCAAGGTTGAGGGGCCACATCTGGTAAGAGCCTTCTTGCTAGTGGAAACTCTCTGCAGAATCCCGAGGTGGTACAGGGCATCACATGGCAAGGGGGCTGAGTGGGATAAGGTGCCAGCTCTGGTCTCTCTTCCTCTTCTTATAAAGCTACCAGTTCTTCTCCCATGATAATCCATTAATCCATGAATGCCCCTCTTAAAAGCCTCACCTCTCAAGACAGCCACATTAGGGATTAACGTTCAGGAGGAGGTCTGTAGGGGGCATTCAAACCATAGCATGAGGCAAAGAAGCTTTTCCTGGGTAGGCACTGGTGTGTGAGTAGATGGGGAGGCATTTACCTGTGTTCTTTTTGTCGGTCTGGCTCCCCTCTTTGGTAGGATTTGCAGCTTGGATCTATTGGATTTCTTCCTCACTTATATATATTTATATACACACATACATATACATACACATATATGTGTGTGTATATGAGAGAGGAAAAAACTACTGCTATGTGGTGAAAGTTGTTTAAGAAATGTGAACCCGTTTGTATAAGGAGTTGAGAGAAAGAACAGAGATCCTAAAGACGAGAAGTTACTGGAGCCTTGGAGCCTCTTGGGGTAGACCAGGTTAACTCTGACCAAATCCGTGGGTCAGGAATTGGCCCCAAGTTTTCTGATATAAAATCACTGGAAAGAGGAAAGAGTTGGGACAAATAAAGTGACTCCTGTGCTGAGTCTGTTGAAGGCAAAGGGGGAAGAGTAAGTCTGTGTCTTTGACAAAATGATCTCTTACCCTTCCCTGTCTTTGTCCACCTTTTAATGGCAAATTTGTGCCCGTAAAGCAAGAGCGAGACCCCGTCTCTACTATAAATAGAAAGAAAATTAATTGGCCAACAAAAATATATAGAAAAATTAGCAGGGCATGGTGGCGCATGCCTGAAGTCCCAGCTACTCGGGAGGCTGAGGCAGGAGGATTGCTTGAGCCCAGGAGTTTGAGGTTGCTGTGAGCTAGGCTGATG